>SKCR01038005.1:0-89279 GCA_019454045.1 Zanthoxylum bungeanum
TGCTTCAAGTTTATTAATATATTATTATTGTATTTCATATGCTTATGCTTTCCTTGGGACAAATAAAGAAACCCAACAATGGTATCATGGAGCCTTGTTTAAGCATGAAATACATTAGGTTAAATTTGGATTGAAGCATGTTCTTGTGAAATTTGATGAATGAGTATGCTTACATGTATATAGAATGATTTATATGGAATCAATTTTGAGAAAAATGCATTGGATGATTTTTCCCCAAAAACTTAGCCTTGGCCGAATGGGTATTACCATTGGATGTGTTGGAATTTTTTGTGTACTAGATCATTGGATGATTTAAAACGTATACGGGACGTAGATTAGTGATTCAATCGGATTGAAAAACAAATCGACACAAAAATTCTCATTTGGCCGAATACACATGGACATGAAAATGGACTTGATTTTTTGTTGGACATATGTTTTGAACAATAGATGATTAATAAATTAAATTGGTATTTTGAAATATTTGATTTAATGTATTAATCTTGGTTTTACACTTTAATTAATTGAATTTAAAATTTGGAATATTGAAATTTAAATTAATGGGCTTAATTGTAAAATTGGGCTTGTAATATTATATTTGGGCATAATGGGCTTGTTGGGGCCAAGTTGATTTGGGCAAAAGGATTGGATCCAATTTGGGCCTAAATCACTCCATTAAGTCCAAATGTAGTATAATGGGCTTTAAAGTTTAATTAGGCCTTATGGGCTTGAAATTGATTTTGTGGCATTTAAGGGTGATTCCTTATTTGGGCTTGGTAATTGGGTTTGACCCACATTGACCAAAGCCCAAGCCTTAATAAATCAATTGAAAGCCCATCGGACTTTAATTAAACAAACATTGGATGTTAGTTGGGCTTTGAGACCCAATTAGATTAGATTTAGAATCTAAGTCTTTAAATCACATTAAAAGTGTAAACATTTAATTTGGAATTAAATAATTGAATTAGTATTGAATACGAATTAAATTAGATTTAATAAGTAGTTCGATATAATTCGCGAATTCGTACCTTATGTACTTATTCTCAAACGAGTTGGACTCGCGAAAATCAAAACCGTTGTTTGAACATTGGATGATCACTCTAAATAAAGACTAATTAATTGGATTAGATTGGTTGTATAGCATGTCTTGATTGAATATATATGTATGTGATGTATGAATAGTGAATATCAGATGGATATTAGAAGGGAAGGTAATTTTAGAAATTATTGTAAATTTAGAATTTATAAATTGGACCTGCGTGTCCAGCCTTATCTCTTTTATCTCTTTATATTCTCTTCTCACCTAATTCCCCTCAATGCAAATGAGGTTTCTCTTATTGTATTATGTAATTGGGTAGAAGTAGAATAGTGCTAGCGGGGAGAGGAAAGGGAGTGATTTGTTCTAGGAACAAGTTGTGTTATATATCCATCCGTATATCACTATTAATTTACTTTACGCGCTTTATGATGTTTTAGAAGCATGCTTAAGGGTGTATGTTGATGAGACCTAACAAAGATAATAAATTGGTTGCCAATTACGCAAAAATCCCTCAATCTATATTAAGCGATTATCCTTCCATTGAATGATTCTTGTTCAAGATCCAATTGGCATTGGTTTGTTGGCCAAAGTCAAGACCTTGTCAATTAGGATGTACTTGAATCATGAGAGTTTTGTTCCACATCGGTGTCTTGTCCAAGTTGTGATTTGTTGGCCAAAGTCAAGATCACTTCTTGTCCAACGACATTGATTACGAAACTATCCTTGTCAATGGGTCCCGCTTGACTGGAATCATTAGGTTTGTTGTGCCAAAGCCAAGGCCTAGATGATTCGGAGGATATGGTTAGAAAATGTATTAGATACATTGGCATAATCAATATGTTTAGGACTTGGATGTCCACCTAACCGGATCTAGGAATTGAATTGGATCCAATTGATCTGTGAGATCTACCTAGTTAAATAGCATACAGCTTGTTGGCCAAAGTCAAGGTTGTGTGTTATTTAACGGATCCTAGCCCACTAGGAAATAGGATTTCCCCCGTTTCTCAACAGAGGGTTAGAGACTTGATGAAAAATAGTGGGAGGCTGGTATGTGAATTTGCAATTTCATTCAGATACTTTGCCTTACGCGTTCTTCAAAATTATTTCGTCTATTTATTATAATTAGTTGGACTAATACATTGTTATTTTTTTGTAACAGTTTGACTGTACCTATATTATCGTTAACTAGATAGTTGGACTATCGTAGTTAGATGGCAGGCAAAGGAAATGTCCGAGACATCATCATGGGTGACAATGTCTTTAAGGGCACAAACTTTGCTGACTGGGAAATGAACCTGAGGATAGTCCTTGGGGCTGAGAGGCTACTGTACACTATACAGATACCTCTCCCGACTAAGCCCACTGACCCACTGAGCTGGAGTTATGGAAAACTCACAGCGATGATTGTGACACAGCTCAGGCTATTATGTTAGCTTCGATGACTCAGCACTTTCGTCGCCAGAATAGGGACTTGGATCCTTAACATGATGGCTAGACTGCAAGATCTCCACCGCACCAATAAGCGGATGGAGAGGTATGAGTTAGTGAAGAAACTCTTCCGCGCCCGAATGACTGAAGGCGCATCAGTTGAGGCCCACGGGACTCAAATGATCGCCGATATTGATGAGTTGGCCAATATGGGAATAGTCTTGGAGGCTGAGCTGACTGTGGATTTGATCTTACAATCGCTTCCCGATACTTGGAAACAAATCATAATCAACTATAAGTTGATGGACACAGATGACTCTCTTGGAGAGCTGTTATCCGTCTTGAAGGAGTCTGAAAGAGAACTCCTAAAAGGGGTCAAGCGCGAGGCGCACTATGCATCGACCTCTCAGGGGCCAAAGGCTGGGCTTAAGGCAACTGGAGGGGTGAGGAAGAGGAAACATAAGAACAAGGGCAATGGCAAATTGACAAAGGCTTCTGGGAAGCCAAGGAAAAATCTCAAGATGTCTGCCTCAACTGCGGCAAGAAGGGTAACTGGAAACGTGACTGCCGAATAGGCAAGGGACACAGGGAGGATATCAAGGCAGGCAAGGCACTAGCCTCTGGTATGTTTGTTATTGAGATAAATATGACTACTTCTAGTTTTAAAAATTGGATTTTTGATTCTGGTTGTGCTGCTCATGTATGTACTGATTTGCAGGATCTGCAGAATAGCAGGATGCTGGCTTCAGGGGAGGTTGATCTACGAGTCGGAAACGGAACTCCGGTTGCTGTTTTGGCTGTAGGGACTTTTGTTTTGGAATTTCCTCGGGGCATGTACTTAAACTTTTGAACTGTTATTATATACCTAGTTTAACTAGGAATATTATATCTGTATCTTTGTTAACCAGCATGGGTACACTTTTGTATTTAGAAACACTGGGTGTTATTTATATAAAAATGATGCAGAAATTTGCACTGTTGTTGCAAATAATGGTCTTTATATTTTGAATATAAATGAATCTCCTAAACATAAAATAACAAACAAAAGGCTCAAAAGGAGTAATCTAAAGATGAAGCTTACATGTGGCATTGTCGTCTAGGGCACATCAACAAGACTCGCATATCCACACTTTCGAAGAGTGGGTACTTGGACGGATTTGATCCTAATTCATATGATGTCTGCGAATCTTGTCTTTTAGGCAAAATGCCTAAATCACCTTTTAGCGGTAAAGGTGAACGTGCCACAGAACTGTTAGCCCTCGTTCATAGTGACGTATGTGGGCCCATGTCTAGCCAGGCTAGAGGTGGATATCTTTACTCTGTAACCTTTACGGATGATGCATCTCGTTATGGTTATGTGTATCTAATGAGACACAAGTCGGAAACTTTTGAGAAATTCAAAGAGTTTCGACACGAAGTAGAAAAGCAAACAGGCAAGAGTATTAAGGCATTGCGGTCGGACCGTGGTGGTGAATACTTAAGTTATGAGTTTCAAGATTACTTGAAAGAATATGGTATTCTTTCACAGTGGACTCCTCCTGGAACACCACAATTAAACGGTGTGTCTGAACGGAGAAACCGCACCTTGTTAGACATGGTAAGGTCGATGATGAGTCGCACTGAGCTACCAATATCCTTCTGGGGATACGCATTAAGCAGTGCAATACTTATTTTTTAATAAGGTTCCGTCAAAGTCTGTTGAACAGACTCCATACGAGATATGGACAGGAAGGAAACCAGGTTTCTCTTTCCTGAAGATTTGGGGTTGCTGGGCATATGTTAAACGTTTGGAAGGTACCAAACTAGAACCCAAATTAGATAAATGCCTTTTCGTGGGATATCCTAGGGAAACCAAAGGATATTACTTCTATCACCCACAAGAGAACAAAGTATTTGTTGCTCTACATGCATTTTTCCTTGAAAAGGAATTCCTAGATGCAGTGGTGAGTGGGAGGAAAGTAGAGCTCGATGAAAATCGTAGTGATACTGTTCCTGGCAATGAATCAACGACGGAACATGAACAGACCATCCAGGATGAGTCTGTACCACAATCTTCATATACACAAGGACCGCGTAGGTCGGAGAGAGTCAGGACAGTACCTGGGAGGTATGGGTACCTGATCTCGCCTCATGTAGATATTAATCTTATTGAGGAGAATGAACCATCTACGTATGAGGAAGTAATACAGGATATTGATTCCGCTTTATGGCAAGAAGCCATGAAGTCCGAGATGGATTCCATGTATGCCAACCAAGTTTGGACACTGGTTGATGCACCAGAAGGCATAAAGCCTATTGGTTGCAGATGGATCTTCAAGAAGAAGACCGACATGGATGGCAACGTGCAAACGTACAAAGCTAGGCTTGTGGCAAAAGGGTATCGTCAACAATATGGTATTGATTATGACGAAACTTTATCACCCGTTGCCATGATTAAATCCATTCGGATAATGCTTGCAATAGCTGCATATTTCGATTACGAGATATGGCAGATGGACGTTAAAACCGCTTTCCTTAACGGAAACCTTTTGGAGGATGTTTATATGCAACAGCCTGACGGTTTTATCGTACCTAGACTTGCAAACAAGGTTTGTAAGTTAAATCGATCCATTTATGGATTGAAGCAAGCATCACGGTCATGGAATCAGCGTTTTGATGAAATCATAAAAGAATATAATTTCGTGCAAAACGAAGATGACCCTTGTGTATACAAGAAGGTTAGTGGGAGAGCACTGACTTTTATTGTCCTTTATGTCGACGATGTATTGCTTATAGGCAATGACATTCCATGCTAACGTCGGTGAAAGCTTGGCTTTCATTAAAATTCTCCATGAAAGATCTGGGAGAAGCAGCCTTTATTCTGGGAATAAAGATCTACCGGGATAGATCTAGAAAGCTGCTTGGACTCTCCCAGAGTATATATATTGACAAAGTGTTGAAGCGATTCAGCATGGATCAATCCAAGAAGGGATTGATGCCAATGTTACGTGGTATATCTCTGTCTAAGGACATGTGTCCTAAAACTCAAGAAGAGAGAGATAACATGAGTCGGATACCATTCACCTCGGCAGTCAGATCGATCATGTATGCCATGATATGTACACGACCTGATGTGTCATATGCTTTGAGCATGTGCAGTCGCTATCAGGCCGATCCAGGTGAAGGTCACTGGATGGCAGTTAAGAATATCCTTAAGTATCTTAGACGAACTAAGGATGCTTTCTTAATTTATGGAGAAGGAGAACTTGTGGTATCTGGGTATGCCGATGCAAGTTTCCAAACCGACAAGGACGACTTCAAGTCGCAATCCGGGTACATTTTTTGTTTGAATAACGGAGCGGTGAGCTGGAAATCTTCCAAGCAAGATACTGTTGCCGATTCAACAACTGAAGCGGAGTACATTGCTGCGTCGGAAGCAGCAAAGGAGGCAGTTTGGATCCGAAAGTTCCTAGTTGGATTAGGAGTGGTTCCGTTAGCAGCTGAGCCCGTTCCATTGTATTGTGACAATAACGGGGCTATAGCACAAGCTAAGGAACCAAGGTCTCATCAACGATCCAAGCATGTTCTTCGGCGTTACCATCTGATTCGGGAGATTATACATCGTGGCGATGTAAAGGTCGAGAAGGTCGCATCAGATAACAACATTGCAGATCCGCTGACGAAGGCTGTTTATCCGCATGTGTTTGAACGACATATACATAGTTCAGGTATTAGATGCTTGAGTGACTGGCTATAGGCCAAGTGGGAGATTGTTAGACATTATGACCCATAGCGTCACTGTTTTGTAAATGATATTGTATTATTGTACAAAATTAACTATGTAATAATAAAATTGCCTTTTGCCGTTTTGTAATTTATTTACTTTGACATATAAATGGAAAAAGTCCATATGATTAGTTCTGTATTGAGATGATATGAGACAGTATCAATACATAAAGGTTTAATCATTAAATATCCCTAGTCGGAGTATTATCGAGAACGGACATCGATAATGCGGAATAGACTAGTATTGCATTTGTGCATGTTGTGAGGGCACAACGGCATAGTTCTCATATATTTAAGTATAGGATACTTATGCAAGTGCGATAGGAGGTTGTGTTTTACCGATGGTACGGAAAACAGCTTCGCTCTGGATAGACCCCGCGGAATCCCATTGGTAGTATGTCTGCTTGTCTATGGGAGGCCGCATCAGGGTAGGTGTATATGGTCTTAACCTGAGACTTGCATCGCTAGTACTTGCGACAATCGGTAAACTTTGGTTTTGGTGGTTGGGGGCTTTAACCGGTTCTGTGTTCACCACTTCTGGGTTTATCAGGAATCGTAGTGTACTGGGTGTGATGTCAAGATGGAAGTGTCACTTCAGACATATGGAGTTGATGATCGCGCAGGACACAGAACTAGTACTCTATAAAAGGTTGCAACCGTCGGGAAAATATGACCAGGTCAGGATTGTCCGATTTAAAGAGACTAGTTGTTTGATGTCTAATATATGTTTCGTACGGGGCAGACACACTTCCAGCCCCAGGCCTAATATGTGATCGTACGATACTGGATCGATGTACGCAATACTACTGTATACTACGCTTGATAAAGATCTAATATTCCAATAAGAATATTTCTGGAGAATTGGGTAGGCATCGCGCTTTGCTAGAAGCCAACCTTGTCTTGTAAATCGGTAAAAACGTAGTACTAGGTACGTACGTGTTCGGATTATCCGACGGCCGTATTTACTGCCAACATATCCAGAGATCTCTCGGGTCGCTTCCTGAAGATTCACCTATGATATTTGATTCGAACTTTATTAATCTTGGATTAATTACGGAGAAACTTTATCTTGGATAAAATGCCTAACTTGGAGAGAGAACGGTTAATTTGGAATTAATCGATAAAATAATATATTCGATATATTAAACGAAATTAGATTTCGACGCGGAATTAAAATCAGATTTTAATTCGGGCAAACGAATTAATTTAGAATTAATTTGTGAGCGACGTGAATAGTGATTACGCTAGACATAATTATTTAATTACGTTGCGACGGAAATTCGTTAATTCGGAATTAGCGAAACCGAGCCCGGAAGTGTTTGCGGGCCCACTCGCATTTTGAATCGTGTGGGGCCCACAAGTCACATCGCAATGTCACATCACAAGTCAACAAGGTGGATGGATGTCATAATCACTATTCAAGATTCGGACACTATTCATCTAGGCTAGGTGGTGGCCATTTATTGTAGGAATTGATTAAAGGAAAAAGTAATTTGACTACTTTTTATTTAATGCCATTAAATTGGTGTTTACTTTACATTAATTCCTTTTTAAAAAAAGATTATGTAACAAGTCTTTTTCTCTCCTCTCTTCATGCAATTGCCGTGACCTGCAGAAGAAAATATAGGATTTTATTTCTTCATTTTGCTAGCACAAAACTTGAATCAAAGGAGGTGTTAGGGAAACGAACACAAGAGCATGGATTTTTGAAAGCTTGGAGCTTGGAAGCATCCCTCTCTTCTTGGCCGAATCTGATCATCTTCTTGCTCTCTTGGCCGAATCCTCTTGGTGCTTGGAGGAGTTGATTTGTTCTTCTTCACATCACAAAAGCTTTGTAAGTATGATTCCGCCATGCTTCAAGTTTATTATATATATTCAATTATTGTATTTCATATGCTTATGCTTTCCTTGGGACAAATAATAGAAACCAACAGGCCGCGAGTGCGCAGAGGAAAATCATGAAGAAATTATGATGCCGCTATCCCTTTGCCCAATACTCATTTGTTTTGATTATTCTACAAGCCTAGGTATGTTACTATATATTCTAAGCATAAAAACTCATAAAACATGCAATAGACATAAACCTAAACATGTTAACTATCATAAGAACTCTAATTAAAATAAAGAAAGAAAAAAGACTTACTTGAACCGAAGACTCCTCCAGTCCTCCCTCCAATCTACAAGCTTTTCTCGAACTCAGCAAGCTCTTCCACGTTCCAAAGAGCCACCCAAATGTGTGGCCTCCAAAGGTGCACACACCAAAGCCAAAACTCAAAGGCAAGACTACGCCTTGAGTGCACAAGTATTTTGTCATTGGTGCTAGCCTAGGCAAATACCTCAAAACTTTTAACTCGAGGTTCCTCTAGTCAATTAGACTTAAGGATCCTCAAAATCATTGGCTTACTCTTAAACTTTAGAGTTGCTCACTTATATAAACCCAAGATATGAAAGGTTTGGTGCAAAAATTTGTAAAGAATTTTTTGGGTTTATATAGGTGCTCCAAAGACAACAAAATTAATTAAGAATCTGATGTGGGATAAAAGCTAATTTAATCTTAGCCATTAGATCTTAATTTAGTGGTTTAATGAGATTATAAAACCATAAGAAGAGTTTGGGCCGAATTGGAATTCAAAACAAATAACAAATAAAAAAAATTATTATTCACGTTACTATTCACGTTTATTTATTTATTTATTCCAATTCCCAAAGTGCCCTTATCGTCATTCACCAATCCCTAAGCCACTATGGAACCTCATAAATAATTTGTTCAATAATTAAACACATTGAACCATTTATGAAAAATTCCTACAACAATCATATATGCTGTTAAATTTGTACTGTGCACTGTTAACCATTGATTTCGACTTTGTTGTGTGTGACCTTTTGGGTTCCCCTCAAGTTGGACATGAAATGAATCGTGATAATTTAATCGAATATAAATTATCCTCCGATCAGATGGCCGTTCGATTTCAATGACCAAGGTTGACATCTAGCAACATGCCAAGGCCCCAAAATGAGAAGGAAAGATATATACCCATTTTGTATGCGATTTACATATGGTACGGTCTCTCGCCTCACTGTATCCCCACTGTTTGACCTAGGGTATGGAAAATGTCTACCCATATAGTCAAAGGTATGATGTTGATAGTGTCATGAATCGTGCTAACCCAAGAATCTCACATGATTCTTCCGCTGCGGCCGCAGTCAGAAGCATTGATCACACATATCAACCCGCGAACTGGAATACTACTCTTATAAGAAAATATTATCCGAGAGAGTGGCGATTCTCTGTTGTATATTTACAAACTTCATGTGTTTCAACAAATGACCCAATCATACCCTTATGACCAGATCTTTTGAACCGGGGAAGGAGAATGTCAAAGTTATTTGATCCACACATAAGATTGTAAAGACTTCAAGTCTAAAGACTAGTCATACATGGAAGTTCTCACAGACACATGAGATAAACACTCCATGTGAAAACTTTCGGCGGTCAGTTTGATAGACACGAGCAACTCATGCATCCATGTGATACACCAAGCGGACGGGTCTCCGTAAGTAGCCTATGAGATCGGCTACCCCACTTAAGGGCGGATCATATCATCATGTTAGTCTCTCCGCTTTGTGAACGCCCAGATTATTCACAAAACTATGACTAGGAACGTTTAAGAGTAATGATTCTCATAAGGCGTGGAAGCCATCATCTTATTACTCCAATGACTTTATTACAGTGTTTGATGATTCATATAATTTATGTAAGACACGTATAATAAAGATTACCATTTTATTAATTAATGAAAATATTACAAATACATGTGGATTGGTGCATGATATGGGTTTCCATCCGATATACCACAAGAGAGAACACATATTTCGTTCATCCGGAAATCACATCATGCACCAATCCACAATACTCATATGAAATAAAGTGCTAAAATAAATGAAAATAAAGGATAATAAATAAAGAAGGTGCCCTCAGGTCTAACCTCTTAAATCGTCTCTCAAAAGTGTGCTACGCGGTTGTCGGAAGGGTTGATGCTCTGCAACTCATCTGGTTCATTGGTTCAACATTTTCCTTCGATGTTTCGCTGTTTGGGCTGTTGTTTTTTACTCTATTTTGCTACTGTTTTCGGTGGTCAGGGGTTGTGTTTCAGGGGCTGTTTTCGGTGGTCAGAGGCTGTGTTTCAGGGGCTGTTTTTGGTGGTAAGGGGCTATGTTTCAGGGTTTGTTTTTCGGTGGTCAGGGCCCGTGTTCGGTGGTCAGAGGCTGTGTTTCAGGGGCTGTTTTCGGTGGTCAGGGGCTATTTTCAGTGTTTGACATGAGTATGGCTTATGTGTTTGGCGTGAGTATTGGGGGAACGTGAACGTGGCTGTGTGTGGCGTTTAAGGGCTGGCAGTGTCGGTTTTGTGTCTTCACGTGGGGGGTAGCGAGAGAGTGGCAGTGAGTGGCTTTGGTGAACTGTTTTATGTATGTAGGTTATGCGCATTGAGGTCAGGCTGCTGGAGGTCGTTGGTTTAGGGGTATGTTTGTGAAGATGCTTACTGTTTAGGGAAGGTGTTTCAGTGATGGTAGAGTAGAGGAGAAGATAAAATTATTTGCTTTGTTTCTTGTTGCTTTGGGCGTGAGTTGCTAGGGCTTCAAGGTTGGGTTTAAGATTCTTTTTATAGGCAAAGGGTTGGGTTTACCTTGTGTGAAAAGGGAAATGATTTGTATAATTATGGGAGATATTTTTAATTAGTATGTGATAGGGAAAAATCTTTTAATTAGGGAAGTGATTAGATATGATTTGATTTGATTAGGAAGATGATATATTTGATTTGATTTGATTTGTATCTTTTAATTAGGAAATGTGATTTGTCTTGATTTTAGCATGTGTTTAATATGTGTTTTTGTTTAATTTGGAAGGTGATGGGCGTGAATGGACTCATTGGGCGTGTATCAGAGGCAGTTTTCAGGGGCATTCAAGCGTGTTCAGGGGCTGGTTTGGACGTGTTCAGGGGCTGACTTCAGGGCTGGTTTGGGCGTGTTCAGAGGCTGACTTCAGGGGCATTTGGGCGTGTTCAGAGGCTGACTTCAGGGCTGGTTTGGGCGTGTTCAGGGTCTGACTTTAGGTGCTGGTTTGGGCGTGTTCAGGGGTTGACTTCAGGGGCTGGATGAAGGCTAATGGCGTGAGTGGCTGCTGCATGGGTAATGGGCGTGAGTGGTGTGAATTTTGGGGGATTTGGGCTAAGGTTGTGTTTTAAAACAGAGGTCCAACAAGCGAACCCGAAGCTAAACAAGCAAATTAAATCCAACAAGATGTCAATGTCTGACTCTTCCCTTCCGACGTCTGTTTCCCGCGACTTCCACAATTTAAAGAGGTAGTGTCTCCATGTGAGACTCATCATCGGGACTTATATGCAAAAATGTAGTGCCTACACCTTGGTCTCACCCCACTTGTATCTTTTATAATGTATTTTATTATAAACAAGTGATTTATATTTATTAGCCTTAAAGGTAATAAATCTCTAAGTTCATCACAGAATAATTACTTAGGTAATGGATAAGCAATACACTCTCTATTTCCTTAGAAAGTCTCTAGATGCTTGCACCCTAAAATAATCATGCCAATTCTAATCATACATAGAATCATCAAGCATATGAGTTTTAATATGTTAGAATTATTTTAGGCATTAAATAACTTTGATTAATATTTAATTATGATATTGCATTTTATTTTATTCAAATAAATTTACTATTCACATTTTTTTACAGATGCGTGAACTTTAAATGCAATTTGACAATTCCCATCTTAACCAAATTATGCAAAACTTGTGCCTAAAATTAAGTTCAGGGTGTTAGCTTTCCAACTAGCTTTTACACACCCAATTTTGAGTTCAAATGAGAGAGAACTAATCAAAACAAGAACGGCGCGCTGATACCACTAGTGGGAAGCGGCCGCGAGTGCGCAGCGGAAAATCATGAAGAAATTATGATGCCTTTATCCCTTTGCCCAATACCCATTTGTTTTGATTATTCTACAAGCCTAGGCATGTTACTATATTTCTAAGCATAAAAACTCATAAAACATGCAAAGAACATAAACCTAAACATGCTAACTATCATAAGAACTCTAATTAAAATAAAGAAAGAAAAAAGACTTACTTGAACCGAAGACTCCTCCAGTCCTCCCTCCAATCTACAAGATTTTCTCGAACTCAACAAGCTCTTCCACGTTCCAAATAGCCACCCAAGTGTGTGGCCTCCAAAGGTGCACTCACCAAAGCCAAAACTCAACGGCAAGACTACGCCTTGAGTGCACATGTATTTTGCCCTTGGTGCTAGCCTAGGCAAATACCTCAAAACTTTTAACTCGAGGTTCCTCTAGTCAATTAGACTTAAGGATCCTCAAAATCATTGGCTTACTCTTAAACTTTAGAGTTGCTCACTTATATAAACCCAAGATATGAAAGGTTTGGTGCAAAAATTTGTAAAGAATTCTTTGGGTTTATTTAGGTGCTCCAAAGACAACAAAATTAATTAAGAATCCGATGTGAGATAAAAGCTAATTTAATCTTAGCCATTGGATCTTAATTTAGTGGTTTAATGAGATTATAAAACCCTAATAAGAGTTTGAGCCGAATTGAAATTAAAAACAAATAACAAATTAAAAAAATTACTATTCACATTTTTTTTATTCCAATTCCCAAAGTGCCTCTATCTTCATTCACCAACCCCTAAGCCACTATGGAACCTCATAAATGATATGTTCAATAATTAAACACATTGAACCATTTATGAACAATTCCTACAACAATCATATATACTGTTAAATTTGTATTGTGCACTGTTAACCATTGATTTCGACTTTGTTGTGTGTGACCTTTTGGGTTCCCCTCAAGTTGGACATGAAATGAATCGTGATAATTTAATCAAACATAAATTATCCTCCGATCAGATGGTCGTTCGATTTCAATGACCAATGTTGACATCTAACAACATGTCAAGGCCCCCAAATGAGAAGGAAAGATATATACCCATTATGTATGCAATTTACATATGATACGGTCCCTCGCCTCACTGTATCCCCACCGTTTGATCTAGGGTATGGAAAGTGTCTACTCATATGGTCAAAGGTATGATGTTGATAGTGTCATGAATCGTGCTAACCCAAGAATCTCACATGATTCTTCCGTAGCAGCCACAGTCTCAAGCATTGATCACACATATCAACCCGCGAACTGGAATACTACTCTTATAAGAAAATATTATCCGAGAGAGTGGCGATTCTCTATTGTATCTTTACAAACTTCATGTGTTTCAACAAATGACCCAATCATACCCTTATGACCGGA
Organism: Zanthoxylum bungeanum; assembly: GCA_019454045.1. Lineage (NCBI taxonomy): Eukaryota > Viridiplantae > Streptophyta > Magnoliopsida > Sapindales > Rutaceae > Zanthoxylum > Zanthoxylum bungeanum. The sequence continues at coordinate 13,567 of SKCR01038005.1, forward strand.
TCTTTTGAATCGGGAATGAGAATGTCAAAGTTATTTGATCCACACATAAGATTGTAAAGACCTCAAGTCTAAGGACTAGTCATACATGGAAGTTCTCACAGACACATGGGATAAACACTCCATGTGAAATCTTTCGGCGGTCAGTTCGATAGACACAAGCAACTCATGCATCCATATGATACACCAAGTGAACGGATCTCCGCTAGTAGCCTATGAGATCGGCTACCCTATCATATCATCATGCTAGTCTCTTCGTTTTGTGAACGCCCAGATTATTCACAAAACTATGACTAGGAACATTTAAGAGTAATAATTCTCATAAGTCGTGGAAGCCATCATCTTATTACTCCAAGGGCTTTATTACAGTGTTTGATGATTCATATAATTTATGTAAGACACGTATAATAAAGATTTCCATTTTATTAATTAATGAAAATGTTACAAATACATGTACATATAGCCCATCCACAAGTTGGGTATAGGGCATATCCCTAAGACTCTCTAGGTAAACCTTTATTAAATGGATTTGTTAGGTTTTCCTTTGATTTGACATAATCTATCGAAATTATGCCACTTGAGAGCAGTTGTCGTATGGTATTATGTCTGCAACGTATGTGTCGAGACTTACCATTATACATTGTATTTTGGGCTCTCCCAATAGTCGATTGACTATCACAATATATGCTTATCGTTGGCACTAGTTTGGGCCAATTTGGAATATCCTCTAGAAAATTTCGAAGTCATTCCGCTTCTTTCGATGTTTTATCTAATTTTATTAACTCGAATTCCATAGTAGATCGGGCAATACATGTTTTCCTCGAGTATTTCCATGACACGGCCGCACGACCAAATGTGAAAATAAATCCACTCATAGATTTACAATCCACTGTATCAGATATCCAGTTAGCATCGTTGTATCCCTCTAGAAAAACATGATATCTCATATAATATACACCATATTTTGAAGTTTCTCTCGGATATCTCAAAACTCTTTCTATGTCTCTCTAGTGGTTATGTCCTCGATTGCTTGTATATCTGCTAAGCATGTTTACAGCTTGAGCGATATCAGGTTGTGTGCAATTTGTGAGATACATCAGACTTCTGATGATTCTTGAATACTCTAATTGCGATATGCTTGAACCAGTATTCTTTGATAAATGAAGAGTTACGTCTACAAGAGTTCTAGCCACATTTAGATCTCATTTATTATATTTCTCAAGTATCTTCTCAATATAATGAGTCTAAGATAATATATACCTCTTTAATGTTCTATAAATTTTAATTCCTAAGATCACATCAGCTACTCATAAATCTTTCATATTAAATTTGTTGGTCAATACTTTCTTGGTAGACTGAATCATCTCATGATTACTACCAATTATTAGCATATCGTCTACGTAGAGACACACAATGACATATCATTTTTGAGTTGATTTGGTGTATGCACACTTATCACACTCATTGATTTTGAACCCACTTGACAACATTTCTTTGTCAATTTTTTCATGTCATTGTTTAGGTGCTTGTTTTAGTCTGTATAAGGATTTTACAAGTTTGTACATATTATGTTCTTGTCCAGGAATATTGAAACCTTTTGGTTGTTCCATGTAAATATTTTCATCTAGATCACCATTTAATAATGTTGTATGCACATCCGTTTGATGTATTTCAAGCCAATTATAGCTGCTATGGCTATGAGCATTCTTATTGATGTGATATTAGTCACTGGTGAATAGGTATCAAAGTAATCAATGCATTCTTTTTATCTATAACATTTTATGACAAGTCTTGCCTTGTACTTATCTATTGATCCATCCGGTTTCATCTTCCATTTGAATATCCATTTGTAGCCCAGTGGCTTACAACCTGAAGGAAGATCAACCAACTCCAAAGTATGGTTTTGTAGGATGAAGTCAATCTCACTATTGATAGCCTCTTTCCACAAAGGTGTTTCTTACGAAGACATTGCTTCTTTATAGCTTTGAGGCTCATTTTCTAACAAGTATGTCAAAAAATCGAGTCCAAATGACTTAGACGTTCTAGCTCGTTTGCTACTTTGAGGTTCAATTCCCTTAATATTTTCATGTTGATCTGATTCTTGGTCAACTTGATCACTGCCTTTAACAGTATCAATGGTTCTTTTGAGAGACTATGTTCTTTGTCTTTCCTTACAAGGAAATGTCTCTTCAAAGAATGTCGCATTCCTTGACTCAATTATTATATTTGGATTGATGTCAGGAATTTCAGACTTATGTACCAAGAATCGATACACACTACTGTTGTGAGCATATCCAATGAATATACAAACAGTCTTGGGTCATATTCTAACCTTCTTAGGTTTTGGAACCATCACTTTAGCGAGACCCTCATACTTTCAGATATTTATACGAAGGTATGTGACCTTTCCACAATTCATATGGTGTTTTGTCTAATTTTTGTGAGGTAGCTTGTTCAGAACATAGTTAGCGGAAAACAAGGCTTCCCCTCACAAGTTCTGGGGTAAACCAGGGCTTGTCAATATGGAATTCATTATTTTCTTCAACGTTCGATTTTTAAATTAACTCATTTAATCTGATAAAGTATTATGAATAATCTATATTATTCATAAAGTGTTGCCCAAGTGCTCAACGAGTACAATTCATATTATGGGACTCTCTAAGTTTAGGTTTATCCGTCATGGAATCAAAGTCTGTGTCCATAATTCACCCACTCGTAAATTATGACGACCACGAATAATCTCACGAAACTATGCAAGTCAAGGTCATTACATACGTATAATCCATATATCACATGCTATCAATATTATACCGGAGATATAGATAGGAACGTCGAATCCTTTAGGTATAATATAGTCGACTTTCAAATTTATGATCTCTAAATAACACTCGGAACTCGCTTCTGAGGTATACAACGGTCATGGATTTACTATATCGCAAATACGTACATGATACATATGTCATGTACACAGGACTGACAGATTCTATCTAATACTCACAGGATATCATGAGCATGGGTCCACACCCAACGAGCACATGAAGGTCTGATCTAAATAAATCGGTGACGTGACTGCCATCTAAGTCTGGAAGATGTCTCATATATCCACAGTGATATCGCAAGTCGAAGGATCATTATGCTACTCGACTCGTGAATATTCCCGTTGACGTTGGTGTACCATCTATTAGGAAATCTTCGATGAGTCATTCAGTGATTATCAAATAAACACCTACACGTCTATACGAGTCTCCTGAGACTCATGGTTCATTGGAATAAACCATCAGACCAAGTCCGATATACGACATGTACTAGTCTCAGTGGATTTTACTAACCGACTCGTGTCAGTAAATCTTGACCATGAACTTTATTTGAGAATATACAACTTATAGTGCTACAGCTGCCGAGTTGTCCAAGTATTTAGGGATCAAATCGAAAATACTGCAAGCACAACACTAATATCAAAACTTCTAATCTACAAGGTCCCTATGCAACTTCATAAGTCAATACTTCATAAGTTCCAACTAATTCCACTAACAATGTGAAATCATCTGTGACACTCCCACTGCATCTTTTCTGACTCTGTATGATGTAGACTGTCTAACGTCATAATCAGACTCAAAACTAATCTGACCATAATGGTTGCAGACTTTATTCTCTATGAATAAGAAACTCGTTCTTAATATCTCAAAGATAACAAAGAACGCGTTTCAAGACACATCCCATGGTCTACAGCGTATCCAAATAGCTCGTAACAATTATGATTAAATTGATATCCTTAATCGCACATAATATAGTATTCATTATGCCATCATCATATGATGCATAAGATTAACTAGACATTCTGATCAATTTCTCTTTCAAAAAAGGAATCATTCTTTTACGAAAGATGAATATTATATATAAGACACATACTAACTGTCAAACAGTTATACTAACTGTCACACAGATAGTCTTGATGTGTCCTTTATTATATTTTATCTAATGCACGACTAATATGAGTATCTCACAAGTCTCGTAGTTTTATATCAAATATAAAACTTATATCGAATAAACAGATACTACTCTAATTGCTTTCAATAAGAAAATAAGACTTAGGTAAACCTTTTACCTCATAAACATCTCATTATTACATTAATAATTATAATGTCGTTAGGATATATAACACTAGAAAGAAATTTGTACGCTCCCACTAACCCTACTATCACATGTGTATTCTCTATGCTTTGATAAAATCAGACAATCTAACTGATATCAAAATTAGATAACACAGATTTTTGGAAAGCTCATCTGAGTCTACAAAAGGCTCTATAAGCTAGTATACCAACCCGTAATTTTAGCAGAATACAAACTCCAGGGCAATTCCAGAATGAACTCTTCAAACAAATAAATCACAACGAATCTCTTATCCGAAGAAACCATTCAAAAATACCAATTTGCATTCCTAGCTAAAATACATAGTTTAATGTCAACATTAAGCAACAGATCTTTAATTGTTCAATTAGTATGACTAAAGACAAGTTTTCTTATAATCTACAATAGATTGCTGAGTATAACTTTTCTCACTATCATACTATAAAGGTCAAACCTTTAAAAGCTCACTTTGCTTTTACTGCGCAAACCATTTGCACATTATATGAACGATTCATAACGAAAGCTCAATCAAGTTCAAAACTTGATCGTAGTAAGCTATGAACAATCTTAGATCTATGGTTTAATGCTAACTTCCGGAATCGATATCAAATATCGCTTCTACTATAAGTTATAAGATATTTTTCTTCGATAAGAAAATAACAGAACCATTAAGTATCAAATACTCTGCAAATGATTTTGACATCATATTGGAATTATATGAAAGATGTCTAAGGGTTTTTCCATCTTATTAATTATGTAGTTCTATTTATAGTTTATCACTCTCACAATTGACTTCAATAAGTCAAGTCTTTTCTACAATGGTCAACATCTGATGTTACACACTAAGTAATAAAATAATTTCATTACTCGGGATCGTAGAAAAGATATTCTATCAAAAAGAATACAATATTCTATTAAATAAAATAAATGATAAATTTTTACCCGTACCTCCGAGACGCAAGTACTTTCAATTATATAACCATTATATTCAAATCTCAAATTTTCAAGATTCAAATTTTCTACTTATACATATCATATATGTAACTATAGAAACTAATGTAACCTTAATTAAAAGGATGAATTGGTGTAACTGGAGCATATCTCCGAGAGAATTGAAACTAATTCGGTAATACTCAATATCAAACGAATCAAACCATATAAGATTCGATTACTCCCACTAACCAATTCCATCACGATGGAATCGTAGAAGAATAATATTGAGAAAGAATCATATTCTTTGAATAATCTTAGAACTAATTGTCATAAATTCATATGTTTGATCGTATTAAATATTTTTGAACAATTCAAAGACTCACGATGAATTATAAAGATACAATTTTCAAAATTTCAGATCGAATATCTTTGAACCAGTCAATATATTTTATCCGCGTTTCATCAGAAACATGTAACTAAGTCATGACAACTAATAGACTAAGTTACGAAGTAAAGAAAACTACCTTAAGTAATTTATAATTCATTAAACTACATACATCTAATGTATCAGTTTTAATAAATCTTATGGTCCAATAACAATCATTGGTTAAATGATATTTAATCACATTCTCGAATATAATTTCATTAAATGGATAAGGATATATAGTGTTATCTCGTATCAGACCATCATTTACCATACGAAATAAGCATCTAATACTTAAGTGATAAAATCTCATAAAGCATTGTTTTAAGTTATTTACTTAACCGAATATTTTTCTTAATGTTTATCTATTCGTCAATGACACTACTAATCGTATTAAAATATGTAACAATTGTTTATATATAGCAAATAACTATCCAATAGTCGCAAGTTCTGATATCAAATATCAAAACAATCATTTAAACAATATTTCAAATAACTAGATGAGAGATCTGATATCCAATACATATAGTTGTCGTATTATGAGAATCAATATTCTCTACACACAACTATACACATCTCTTTTCTTTAGTTTTATAATTCGCCTTCAACTATTCACAAAAATTGCAAATAATTTATTAGCAAATAGTGTCAGACACATACCTCTAAAGGTCACTAAAGTTAAGAAACGTCATTATCAGATAAACAAATACCTAATGAGGTTTTCTTAATGTCATTCAAGAATCTCGAGACATGAACTAATTCACGTCAATTCTTACTACATAATAAACTATTCTCCCTAGAGAATTATATCATAAAATATATATTTATTTAGATTACCTATCGTGACTTAGTAACTAAGTCATTAACCATCTTGATTTTTCAATAAAATCAGAACAACAGTTCCCCATGATTTAGACTAATCTAACAATATCCAAGCCTACTCTAATCTAGAACCTATTCTAGAAATCTACAACCATAAGTAAAGTCAGAAAACATATATAAAATATACATGCAGTGGATTAAAAGTTTAATTCTATCTGCACTATAGAATAAGGAAAACATAAGCAACAATTGTCATAAATTTACACATTGCCTTAATTATGGATTTTTAACCCAGCAGTGTCTCCCACTACTTTACATAATACCGTAATCTCCAATGGAAAATGAGAATTCAATAATTAAATCGAATTCCATAATGGCAAATGGACCCCATGAATATATTTTGACTCACAGCTTTAGCACGTTCTCGCCTACGTATATTCACAGGTAGATAACTCATTGTCAATCACACTCACTGTGACTCCTGATTTTGGTCCTGACCGTTTCTCGTTGTGACAGTTTTGGCACGTTCACAGGAGGTGTATCAAGGCTTCACTTGTCAATGACAAACTCAAGCTACTAATGTAGTCCTGACAGCTTTGGTATGTTCAGGAATCCACTTTCACTTGAATTTGTCTCTTATCATATAAGTTCTATCGGCGCAAATGAACTACAATCAGCCATAACTGCACAGCTTTGGCACGATACAGCTATAGCATCAGGAAATCATTTGCATCTGTACTGACATGGCAGACCAAGAAACAAGTATTCCTAATACTAGTTACTTTAAAACCTTATTAAGCGAGATTATTCATATTGTCAAACAATCCGAAATTAATCAAATTAATTTCACATGCATGTGCAAATAATAAAATTGGATTAAATATAATATATCAAGCATGAAAAATGTAATGGATGTAGGATCAGACTCGCTCTGATACCATTTTGTTGGGGTTTTCTCAAAGGCGCAGCGGAAGGCGCAGTTCGGGCGAAATCGTAACTTTAAAATTTTTATAACTTACCGAATAAATTATTCAGTATCCGATATGAATAATTCATTCATATTTCACCTAAGCATATTTATTCGATATCAAATAACGACATAATTAATTTAGAAATACCACGAAATTTTTACGCAAACGGTTTCCGCAAATTAGCATAAAATGTATTTTTGTCCGAATCAACCAACCAATACACGTGGGGGATGCCTAGGTCAGCCCCAATAGTAATTGGGCAGTTCATGGGCTGCCCGAACAGTGACCAATTCACTGTTTGGATAGCCGTCACCTGGTAAGCCCGAAACTCACCCGGTAACACCGTTTTTCATCGTTTTCGCATATTTTCAATCCAAAATAATTTCCAGAAATTATCTCAATGCCCAATACACATTTAATACATTTAAATAATATATTTTTCATCAAAAATTTTCCATAATTTCTAGATCTGATTTGGGTGCCTAAATTATCATTTTTCATGCTTTAAATCTAATTTTCTCAACATTAATCATATTAATATTAACACCAATCAAAGTCTCCACCAATGAAGAACTCAAGAACAATTCTAGGAGTTACAAGAGTGGTCATAACACTCTAGAATGTCAATCAAGTCATCAAATGACCAAAAGTGTGCTTGTTAACCAGTAACAAGCTTACTTTAATTATCATACATGCATATATGCTTCATTCAAGCTTCCAAACTTCTCAACACAAAATAAAGACAGTATAAAAACATGTGAACATCATATGTTAAAACTAAGAACAATAGAAACATTTTTCTATCTAAAGAAAAGATGAAATTACTTACTAATCTTCAAGTTTTCTTTGATTTTCTTCTTAGCACTTCTCTTTTTTCTCTCAACCTTTCTTTTGTGTATTTTTAGAGGCTTAACCTAATGAAGGAAATGAAAAACTAAACCTTTTATATCTCTCACCCCTTGGCCGAAATTATCAAGAAAATAAGGGAAAGACATTTTCCAATTTTTCAAACAAAAAAAAAATAAAGAAATCAAATCCAATTTGATAACTTTTTCCATAAATGTAAAAGTCAAACATTTACACTTTAATCATTTCCAAATTTAAATATCAACTTAGATATTTTATATTTCAATTACTTTAATTATTTAATAATTAAATATTTAAATAATTACTTAAATATAAATATCTAAATATATTTATTATATTTATTTTAAATAATCCAAATACATATATTAATGATATATGTCAAATATCTCATTTTGACAATTAATTAATATGTATATAATAAAATCATATATTAAATACAAATACACATTAATTAGGAAATAACGGAAATGTCCCTTATGGATGTATTTTTCGTTTAACCGTTAAACGATTTTAATTAACTCATTTAATCCGATAAAGTATTATGAATAATTTGTATTATTCATAACGTGTTGCCCAAGTGCTCAACGAGTACACTTCATATTGTGAGACTCTCTAAGTTTAGGTTTATCCGTCACGGAATCAAATTCCGTGTTCATAATTCACCCACTTGTAAATTATGACGACCATAGATAATCTCACTAAACTATGCAAGTTGAGGTCATTGCATACGTATAATCCCTTCATCGTAGGCTATCAATATTATATCGGAGATATAGATAAGAACGTCGAATTCCTTAGGTATAATATAGTCGATTTTCAAATGTACGATCTCTAAATAACACATCCATTCCGAGGTATACCACGGCCATGAATTTATTAGATCGTAAATACGTACATGATATATATGCCATGTACACAGGACTGACAGATTCTATCTGATACTCACAGGATATCATGAGCATGGGTCCATACCCAACGAGCAGGCAGAGGTCTGATCTAAATAGATCGGTGATGTGACTACCATCTAAGTGTGGAAGATGTCTCATATATCCACAGTGGTATCGCAAGTCGAATGATCACTATGCTACTGGATTCGTGAAGATTCCTATTGACGTTGGTGTACCATCTATTAGGAAATCTTCGATGAGCCATTTAGTGTTTATCAAATAAACACCTACACCTCTATATGAGTCTCCTAAGACTCATGGTTCTTTGGGATAAACCATCGGATCAAGTCCGATATACAACATGTACTGGTCTTAGCGGATTTTACTAACCGACACTGGTCAATAAATCTTGACCAGACATTTTATTTGAGAATATACAACTTATAATGACACTACCCAATGTCAATTACAAACTACGTTGTAAATATGCACTACGTTGTAAATCCTGAGTCTTTGTCTAATATATACATATCACTAAATTAGATTTAGTTTCGATCTAATAGTAATTAGATCGAATACGTATATAAAAACAAGAGGTGTAACTGTGGACGCTGATTTCGGTCGAGGTCCACAATCGAGAATGAATTGAGGGGCACAAGCGAACCTGCAAAATAAGAGTAGAATGAACGAGGAGGTTACTGCCCACCGGTGTGGTGGAAGCCGTAGGCACTCCGATGCTCAAGTCAGCAAAGTATGAATAAGTCGAAAGTGAAAGGATTAAGGTCTTAGGATACCACAATCTCTTTTTATGGCCGTGAGGGCAGGGTATTATGATTTCTCTGATGACTGGGAGTAGTGTTGTATGGTCTCTGATCCTCCATTTGTGTCATGACTCTTCTCTTTTATAGGCCTTTCTGACGTGGGGTCATTTAAACCTCTTCTACCCGTTGGTTATATTAAAGCTGGGGTTTATGACTGTAATTGTCGATTTAATAGAGTTCATTACTGTTGGCGTTTTCTCAATCTAATTACTCATGAATCTGTTGGCTTCCTGAGCTGTTAAATCTGTGATGTGACGATGGTCCTGGTTGGTCTGGTCTCTCGGCCCGAACCTGGTTTCTTAATTTTGATCTGATTGTGGGCATTGAGGCTTTGGTTTCGTGATTGACCCAAAGGTGGAATGACAGTTATGCCCTTGGGCCTAAACTTAGTCCGTACAGTGTGTCTCATACTCTCTAAGTCTGGAAGTCCTAAACTTGGAGAGTATCATTGTTTATGTCGAGCAAATCAAGACTCTGATATTCGTCTCGCTGATCCTGGTGGAGGCTTAAAATTAGTCAATATCATGCTCCCTGGGGGGAACCTGACTCCAATTACTTTGTTCAAGTCCTCCATTGGGTGTCACTAGTTGTTTGACACATATGGTGGTTATGGAGACAGCCTCAGTCGACATAAGTATACGGTTCGAAATGATTATTTTGACTTGACATGAATCTCGTGGAATACTCTGACTCGACATGAATCCCGTGGGGGTGTGTCAAATGGATTAAACCTGACAAAGGTTAAGGGTTGCCACGACATGTCGTATGAAGTGAGCGAATGTTTCTGTACGGCTTAACATGTCATATGGATCGAAACAAACCATATTTGTCTCGTCGAGAATCTTCTGAGGGGCGTCCCCGGTCGACTGAACCAGATGATGGTTCAGGAGTAATTTCACTCGACATGTCGCATGAAACGAGTGAATTCCATAATTCTACTTGACTCGACATGAGTCATTTGGGGAATGTCCCCGTTCGACTGAACTAGATGATGGTTCAGGAATAATTTCACTCGACATGTCGTATGTAACGAGTGAATTCCATAATTTTATTTGACTCGGCATGAGTCATCTGGGGGATGTCCCCGATCGACTGAACCAGATGGTGGTTCAAGAGTAATTTCACTCGACATGTCGTATGAAATGAGTTAATTCCATAATTCTATTTGACTCGACGCGAGTCATCTGGGGGATGTCCCCGATCGACTGAACCAGATGATGGTTCAGGAGTAATTTCACTCGACATGTCATATGAAATGAGTGAAATCCATAATTCTATTTGACTCGATATGAGTCATTAGGGGATGTCCCCGGTCGACTGAACCAGATGATGGTTCAGGAGTAATTTCACTCGACATGTCGCATGAAACGAGTGAATTCCATAATTCTACTTGACTCGACGTGAGTTATTTGGGGATGTCCCCGGTCAATTGAACCAGGTGATGGTTCAGGAGTAATTTCACTCGACATGTCGTATGAAATGAGTGAATTACATAATTCTATTTAAATCGACATGAGTCATCTGAGGGATGTCCTCGGTCGACTGAACCAGATGACAGTTCATGAGTAATTTCACTCGACATGTCGTATGAAATAAGTGAATTCCATAATTCTATTTTACTTGACATGAGTCATCTGGGGCATTTCCCCGGTCGACTGAACTAGATGACGGTTCAGGATTAATTTCACTCGACATGTCGTATATTAAGGATGTTCAAAACTTTAAAGTGTATTATGTCAAGTGACATCATTCTTCTTGTCTGTTTTTTATATCGTTCCTCATTCGACACCTGGATTGTTTCCAATTCTCTTTCCATTCATTAATTGCAACCCTAGTGTGAATTACGAGGAGTTTTTGGCGGGAATTTATGGCGCTAATTGAGTAGTGTGTATAAAAAGAGCTTCGGGTACTTCATTTGCTTTATTCGTAAAAATTCCATTCGGAGGCTGACCGGCGTAAACACACACGTATAACGCAAGCGCACGTATCGTTCAAGTAGTATAAAAATATCGATCCCACGAGGACTTAATTCCTACTGTTGTTATTAATTGTTGAATCTATTTATTTACAAATATCTAATTAAATGGATATGAGAGAGATTGTTTGTTTGTTTGGTTGATTGTGGCGTTGCTAAATAAAATAAATAAAAAGATAAAAGAAAATACTAAGGAAAATAAAAAGACTTAAAGATCTAGGGTTGTGAATCTTTCTAATATCAATTAAAAGATGAAGTAGTTAAATCATAGTTGGGTAAATTATTGAATTATTAATCTAGAACACTAAATTATGTAAAAGCCTCTTCCGAATGATCATTTACAAATACCTAGTATAATCCAATTGAACCATATGTCTATGTCAATTAAATTACCTAGATTCATTAAGATTGAGTTCCAATTATGACTACCCCCGCCCGACAGGTATATTCCTATCCTGTAAGGAAATCTATTAAAGGTTTATCTATCCTTAAGGAAGATCGTGGGTTGTTGAGACTAAGGTCTTAAACTTAAAATCCCTATGTCTAGTTCATTTTAAGTTTACCTAATCAATTTTATTAGTGATCGGTTAATAAAAAGCATTAAGATTATGACTCAACAAATAACTCTTTTAATTACCCCAACTATAATCTAACCCTTTTTTAATACGGTGATATTAGAAATCATCACAATCCCTAGATAACTAACACATAATTAGGACTATAAAGACATAAAATTAAAAGACATAAAATAAAAAGACATAAAATAAAAGTTGAAAAAAAAAATAAAATAAAATAAAATGCTAAGGAAAAGGAATTACTTCTACTATTTACTATTTAGATATCTCCCATTAAAATAATATAAAAACTTGATATTATAATTAACCAGCCATAAAGGCGGAACCAAAATAACCAGCCATAAAGGCGGAACCAAAATAACCAGCCATAAAGGCGGAACCAAAAACCAACCATAAAGGCGGAATAAGAATTTTTTATTACCAACCGACCAATCTGGCGGTATCCTTTTTAAGTCAGGTTTAAATAAAATATATTATTTTTAGGGAGATTAATCTAAATAGCAATAGTAAAAGAATTACCTTTTTACCTTAGCGGTGAAAAGTTACCTACACATAGTAAAAAGTAAAAAGTAAAAACTGTAAATAGTAAAAACTGTAAAAAGTAAGAAAGTAAAATTACTATTACTATTAAAAAGTAATTAAAAATATTTTAAAAACTTAAACTAAAATATTCTAGAGAGAGAAGCTCTCAATTTAGAACTAAAAAAAGAGAGAGAAAGGTACAATGAAAACTGAAATTTCGAGTTCTATTTATAGGCACGGATAAGGCTCCGGCGTCGCGACGCTCAAATTGCACTAGCGTCGCGACGCTGGGTACAGTAGGACACGTGTCACGTGCTGGTTGGTCGGCTCAGAATCTTATCCGATGACGTGGCACTGTTCATGACGTCATTGCTTGCGTCACGATGACATCTCAACTGTTCATGACGTCATTGCTTGCGTCACTTTGATGATGTGGAAGGCGACGTGGCGACACGTGGGGCGGTGGCCGTCAGACGAATGAGATGTTGACACGTGTCGCGTTGTGATTGGCTGATGCTGACGTGGCATGTTGACTCGGTTGACTTGCTGACGTGGCTGCTGATGTGGACGATGATGTGGCGACACGTAGGATGACACGTGGGGCGGTGGCCGTCCAAGCAATGAGATTTCGACACGTGTCACGGCGCATTTTAGCTTCTCCGTTGTGATGGTGACACGTGGCACGGCGCACGTTAGCAAAGTCAACTTTTCTCAGATTCTGATTTTGTGGACCCGGCGCATGTTAGCAGATTCGGCGCACGCTGGGCGTCGCGACGCTGAAGGTCTGGGCGGCGCGACGCTGAAATGACGATTTTGCCCTTTTTGTCCAGTTTTGTCCAATTTGCCCCAAAATACTTCCAGAATGTCCTGAAACTTTATTTATCTGCAAAATAACACAAAATACATCAAAACGTTCATAAAACTCAAGAAACTATACAAAATATTAAGTTAAATGAGTGGGAAATAGTGATATAAATACCACTCATCACACCCCCAAACCTAACATTTTGCTAGTCCTCGAGCAAAATATAAAATAAAATAACATAAAAATAACATTTAACTAAGCCACTTTCGTAGGGATCACGGTTGCATTTAGCATATGCAACAAGCCTTTAAACCCCTAGGTGTCCCTAGTGGACGAGTTGTAGTCTCGTGAGGGTTTACAGCAATGATACCCACAAACATTTTATAAAAGTAAAAAGGCAGTAAAACTAATGCACACAAAAGCAAAAAGACAAGCGAAAAGAGAATAAAGATGTTAGTGACTAATCAGGTGAAATTTCTACTCCAAGTTACTAGATGTTTTGTTTCATTCTAAATTACTAAATAAGTAAATTCTCCGATTATTTTTACCATTCTTCATATACACAGCCAACAAAATATTAAACAACTCATTTTTGCCCACAACAGTTATAAGTGCAGTTGATAAGAGAGTAATATTTTTGTCCTAAAGTTCTATCAGATTTCACACCTTTTTGTAGCAATGGAATAATTTTTCTGATTTTTCTGATTTTTTCTTTGATTTTTTCTCTATTTTTTATTTATATACAATACCTTCCGTCTATGTAGCGAGCTTTGGGTCGGTGACTCCCAAATCAGTTGGCTTTAGGGCATCAGGTGTTAAAACACCCCTAAGGACTTAATTACTCAGACTTCAGATATAAGTATATATATATTTATTTCCTATCATCTTTTTGATCCATGTAACGAGCTTTGGGCCAATGACTCCCAAACCAGTTGGTTTTAGGGCACTAGGTAAAATACCCTTACAGACTTAATAACTCGGATCTCAGATGTTTTTTTTTTTTTTTTTTTTATTCCATCACTAATTATAGATGCTTCTTCCAATTAAACTAGAGCACGGAATATTACAAACTTTTCAATTACAGCTCATGTTCGTATGTTACTATGTATGTTGATAATATATGCTAACTAAGTACATGAAGATTCATTTTAATCAGTTTTATGGAGAATTTACAGATTTAATAATTCAAAAGTGAAAAAAAAAAAAAATTAACTTGTTTTGAATTAGGTTTGAAATACGTCTCAGGAGTGAAAATTCCTTACACAACTATTTCTTACCAGTTTCATCTTTTTAGTTAACATAACAACAAAACATTTCTACTGGTCATATAACTATAATTTACATTTTTTTTTTTAAAAGTTTAATCAAAGGCTCAGTTTATGGTATGTGATTAACTGTCGAATGGACTTCCCGTTGTAGATTCCCCAGAGGGAAGGTGGAGCGAGGCTCACTTAAGTACCCTAGCCCCTTAGGCTCTTATCGCTTGTTGTCAGGAATAAACAACGAGTCCTCCAAACTAGTCTGTCACAACACGCTACAAGTGAATGATTATCTAGGTGCCTCCACAGCTTTTCCTTATAAAAGGTAGTGAGTGAAGGAAGACACCAAACCATCACCTAGCTTTAAATATGCCCTTTGTTTTTATTAATTTTTTTAATTTTTTTGTATTTTTCGAAAAATTTTGGACTAAAAAAATAAAAACACAATACGAACAAGTACTATTAACTATACCTCACCCCCAAACCTAAATGAGACATTGTCCCCAATGTCTTAAAAAGTAGAAGAAGAGTTTAGAAGATAGTACCTGATTAGTTTTAATTCTACAGGAAATTAAAGGTTAAGATCCAGATTAATCCTACGCTTCTTACCACGATCATCCTCGGACCATTTTATCTTTGAAATGATAGGGTCAACTTTCGGTTCATAAGCTACGAGTTGGTCAATTAGATCCGGAGCAGTTCTGGCAGTGAAGAGGAGTTCTTTCATAGGTTTCGACACGAACCCATTTCTCCGAGCATCATCAAGAAACACACAAAGAAAATCATAAAATCCATCAACGTTGAGCAGTCCAAGCGGTTTCTGGTGGATGTTCAGGTTCGCCCAAGATAGTACTATAAAAATTTCCTCCAATGTGCCCAAGCCACCTGGCAAAGCAATAAAAGCATCAGAACGGTTAATCATTTCTACCAGTCGTTCAGACATACCTGGTACGATCAGTTCCTCTCCGTTTGATGATCCAATAAGATTTGCCTCTGCCAAGGGTTTTGGGATGATTCCCAAAACATGACTGCCTTCTTCTTGTACGGCTTTTGAAACGATCCCCATTAGTCCAAGATTTCCTCCGCCATATATTAAGTGCATATTCCTTGCTGCTAAGACTCGACCCAATTCCTGTGCTGCTTCTATGTATTGTGGTTTAGTACCAACAGTACTACCACAAAACACACAGATGTTTTCAACTCGTCTTCTTGAAGTAGCTTCCATTTTTTATATATTTCTTTCTTAACTCTGGATGCCTCCAAAGGTGCAATGACGGGCTGAATTTATAGTACCTGAAAAGGGTGAGTACAATAATAGCACAAGTATCTTCCAGAGGACGCTTGTTAGCTAAACAACAAAAGAAATCGTGAAAGGTCAAAAAGTCTGGATCCTGTCTACGAAAATAAAGATAAGTACAAAAGAAAAGCAAATCAAAGCAATAATTAAGGCAACGGAATTATGTAAAAGCCTCTTCCGAATGATCATTTACAAATACCTAGTATAATCCAATTGAACCATATGTCTATGTCAATTAAATTACCTAGATTCATTAAGATTGAGTTCCAATTATGACTAACCCCCGCCCGACAGGTATATTCCTATCCTGTAAGGAAATCTATTAAAGGTTTATCTATCCTTAAGGAAGATCGTGGGTTGTTGAGACTAAGGTCTTAAACTTAAAATCCCTATGTCTAGTTCATTTTAAGTTTACCTAATCAATTTTATTAGTGATCGGTTAATAAAAAGCATTAAGATTATGACTCAACAAATAACTCTTTTAATTACCCCAACTATAATCTAACCCTTTTTTAATACGGTGATATTAGAAATCATCACAATCCCTAGATAACTAACACATAATTAGGACTATTAAAGACATAAAATTAAAAGACATAAAATAAAAAGACATAAAATAAAAGTTGAAAAATAAAATAAAATAAAATAAAATAAAATAAAATGCTAAGGAAAAAGGAATTACTTCTACTATTTACTATTTAGATATCTCCCATTAAAATAATATAAAAACTTGATATTATAATTAACCAGCCATAAAGGCGGAACCAAAATAACCAGCCATAAAGGCGGAACCAAAATAACCAGCCATAAAGGCGGAACCAAAATAACCAGCCATAAAGGCGGAATAAGAATTTTATTACCAACCGACCAATCTGGCGGTATCCTTTTTAAGTCAGGTTTAAATATTAAATATATTATTTTTAGGGAGATTAATCTAAATAGCAATAGTAAAAGAATTACCTTTTTACCTTAGCGGTGAAAAGTTACCTACACATAGTAAAAAAGTAAAAAGTAAAAACTGTAAATAGTAAAAACTGTAAAAAGTAAGAAAGTAAAATTACTATTACTATTAAAAAGTAATTAAAAATATTTACAAAACTTAAACTAAAATATTCTAGAGAGAGAAGCTCTCAATTTAGAACTAAAAAAAAGAGAGAGAAAGGTACAATGAAAACTGAAATTTCGAGTTCTATTTATAGGCACGGATAAGGCTCCGGCGTCGCGACGCTCAAATTGCACTAGCGTCGCGACGCTGGGTACAGTAGGACACGTGTCACGTGCTGGTTGGTCGGCTCAGAATCTTATCCGATGACGTGGCACTGTTCATGACGTCATTGCTTGCGTCACGATGACATCTCAACTGTTCATGACGTCATTGCTTGCGTCACTTTGATGATGTGGAAGGCGACGTGGCGACACGTGGGGTGGTGGCCGTCAGACGAATGAGATGTTGACACGTGTCGCGTTGTGATTGGCTGATGCTGACGTGGCATGTTGACTCGGTTGACTTGCTGACGTGGCTGCTGATGTGGACGATGATGTGGCGACACGTAGGATGACACGTGGGGCGGTGGCCGTCCAAGCAATGAGATTTCGACACGTGTCACGGCGCATTTTAGCTTCTCCGTTGTGATGGTGACACGTGGCACGGCGCACGTTAGCAAAGTCAACTTTTCTCAGATTCTGATTTTGTGGACCCGGCGCATGTTAGCAGATTCGGCGCACGCTGGGCGTCGCGACGCTGAAGGTCTGGGCGGCGCGACGCTGAAATGACGATTTTGCCCTTTTTGTCCAGTTTTGTCCAATTTGCCCCAAAATACTTCCAGAATGTCCTGAAACTTTATTTATCTGCAAAATAACACAAAATACATCAAAACGTTCATAAAACTCAAGAAACTATACAAAATATTAAGTTAAATGAGTGGGAAATTGTGATATAAATACCACTCATCAGAGGCCGAGTAAGGAGAGCTCTCAAGTGTTTCAAGGTATTCTTCGAAAACTTCCTCTTGTTCTTCAATTTCTTTAAACATTCATAGTGTAGATTCAAGCTGTTCTTAGGTAAAATTGGCTGTTTGATCTTTGGGTTTGTGAAAATATTTTCAAAATTGTGTTTGTGGGTTTTGATCTTTAGGAAATAGGCAACTAGGGAGTTTAGTTGTGTTTATATGCTTGTTGTTTGGAAGATGTCGAGTGGAGAATCCTTAGGCAGCTTAGGTGCCAAGATTTATAGTTATGTTGGATCTTCTTCAAGTGAGACGAAGGAGGACGAAGTATACAAAGATTGGTCGTACCAAAAGTTGATCGAGGCTGGCGTAATCATCTTGGCTAGGCCTTCCCAGGAGATCCCTATCGAGGCCATACCACTAAGGTCTTTACCCGCTGTTGGGGAGTCTAGTGACTTTCCTAGTACAAGTGTACCCACTAACTTATTATCTAAAAATCATGCTAGTCGAATGACTGGAAAAGTGTTGAGGGAACTCAGGTGCATTTATAGGTTTCCCGATTCTCTGGAACTACGGGTACCTTCGTCGAGTGAAAGAATCAATTACAAAGTTCCGGGGTGGATGGGATTCTACGTACGTCCCTTCTCCGATGGGTTGAGGTTTCCTATTCCAAGACTTGTTTGGGAGGTTCTGGATCATTTTGAAGTCGCTCCTTCTCAACTGATGCCAAATGCGTGGAGAATATTATTGTCGATTGAATGTATGTCTTTCGAGTTAGGAGTGCTTTTTGAGGTAAATGATGTTTTTGCCACGTACTACCTGAAAGAACACTTAAAGGAGAAATGAAGATATACTCTGATCTTTCGACAAAGGAAGGTGCATTTAGTTACCGGATTGCCGACTAATGATAGGGGAAATTGGCAGTCTGAATATTTCTTTGCGAATGGTGAGGGTATATTTGGATCGACCGGGGCTGGTCGAATCCCAGAATTTTGGTGTTTGTCGAGTGAGTAGCGTTCTTTCTTTAAAATTTAATCCTTGAATCTTGCTTACGAATTCGAATAACCATGTGCTTGTTGCTTCAGATCCTTTACGAAATAAGACATTTGTCACGACTGCGCGTACAATCTCCAACACCAAAGTGATTTTATCCTCGCCGGCTTTTGTAACGACGTTTTTCCTGTGATAAATTGTAGATTATCGTGTCGAAAGTTATATGGAGAGTCTAAATATCGAGAGCCCCTAAAACCTGAAGAACTTTTATGCGCATAGGAAATAATGACTGGACCATTCACAGTAGCTTCACTCGACGAGATGAAGAGCCGGAGGAAAGCTAAGAAGTTGAGGAAGAAAGAACCAGATGTCGAAAAATAAATTGATCTTCAGCCAAAAGAAGTCGTTTCAAGTAAGGGTGTCGCAGAAAATGGGAAGTCGACTGAAATTATTTCTGCAGGGAAGAAAATGAAGTCTATTGCCGAAGTGGATAAGGACTCTGATAACCTCATTTTAAAGGTTCCTCGAGAGTCGACTGCAATTTCTGATCCTTCAAGCATCGATTCATTCGTAGGAGGGCTTCTTCTGGAGAGGGATGAAGAAAGGTTAACACAAATCGGTCTGGTGGAGGCTATGAAGAAAGTCATTGCTTTGAATTACTAAGTGAGTATAACCCTTTTTTTTGGGTCGAATGACATCCTGACTCGAGCATTTCAGGCATTGGAGTGTAGTCTGTACATGCGAAAGAATGCGGAATCCAGTCAAATGAGGATCAGTGAGCTGGAGAAAGCATTGTCGGTGGTGAGGAATGAAGCTTCAGATTTGAAGTCCGGGTTGGTCGCTTCTCAAATGAATGAAAAAGAGATTGAGAAGGAGTTGAATGAGGTTAAGGCTACCTTAAAGATGGAAAAAGAAACGGCTGAACTAACAATTGATAGTTATAAACAAAGTTTTGAAAGCGTGAAAAAAGAAAAAGAATTATTGTTAGAGCAAATGGAGGAAATTGCCATCGATTCCATGATGAAAGATAGATATGATTTAATGAGGGAATATCTTTCTGGGAAGCATGTAAACTAGAAGCTGGAGAAGTGGATCCGAGAGTATTAAAGACGTGCTGCCGGTATTTCTTCGTCGATGGAGGATGATGGTGAAGAGAAAGGTCTGGAGGTTGAGTCCAAGAAGGACGAGGTAGAGCCATATGCATTTCCTATAGCTGAAATGGAAAGGGTCGAGAAACAATTAGAGGAGGGAAAGGATGTTGGACCGGCAGCTGTCGATACTGAATCGGGGATGGGGGTCGAAACTCAAGAAGATGTTCATGCCATTGTTCCAAAATTGCCGAAAAAAGACCAACCAGTGTCTTTGAAGTTTAAGGGTTTGATATAGCTTGAAAATTTTGTATAAAGTTAGACTCTGTGGTCGGATGGGAAGGCGATAAGCTGAAATTTTGAATAATTAACTTTGTATATGTCGAATGATTTTAATGAATGAACTTTTATTGCAATCAGTCGAATGACTTCTACAAATTTCCTTATTTCATATTTCGAAAGATGACTAAGTATTGTGAATGATAACTGCCTCGAAAAATAACAAAACATTAGTGTTACCAAATGAATCGTTTAAGATGGACTGCATTCCAACTGTTGCGTACGGGAGTCCCTTCCATGGTCTGTAGCTTGTAGGATCCTCTCCCGACAACTTTTGTGACGAGATATGGACCTTCCCAATTTGGTCCCAACTTTCCATCTCCAACTTACTTTGTGTTCTGGAACACTCTTCGTAGGACCCAGTCTCCTTCCTTGAAAGTCCTACTCCTGACGTTTTTGTCAAAGTACATGGCCATCCTCTGTTGATGAGCAGCCAGTCGAATGGAAGCTCGGTCCATTATTTCATCAATCGTGTCGAGATTGAAATTCATCAGCCGCTGATTATTTTCTTCGTTGAGCCATTGGCAGCGTGGGGATGGGATGACTTCTTCAGTTGGAATTACTGCTTCTGTTCCAAATGCCAGAGCGAAAGGAGTTTCGCCTGTTGAAGAGTGTATTGTCGTCATGTATGACCACAACACTCCTGGAAGTTCGTCCGCCCAAACGCCTTTAGCCTTCTCTAATCTCTTCTTCAAAGTATTCAGGATCGTCTTGTTTGATGATTCGGCCTGGCCGTTCGCTTGTGGGAAGCGTGGGGTTGAAAAGCTCAATGTTATGCCCCAATTCCTGCAGAAGTCTTGAAAGTGATGGCTGATGAATTGAGAGCCGTTGTCAGTAACAATTTCTCTTGGTATGCCAAACCAACAGATGATGTTCTTCCAAACGAAAGTTTGGGCCTCTTTGTCGCGTATTCTAGCGAATGGTTCAGCTTCAATCCACTTCGAGTAATAATCCGTCATCACAAGCATGTAGACACGTTTGCCTGGCGCGGCTGGGAGTTTTCCTACTATGTCCATTCCCCATTTCATGAACGGCCATGGGGATAAAACGGGATTGAGTTTTTCTGGTGGGAGATGTGGAACTGGAGCAAACCTTTGACACTTTCACATTTCTTAGTGAATTCAATTGAGTCAGTCCTCATTTTTGGCCAATAATATCTTATTGAACTCCAGAGTGGTTCCCACATTCCCCCTCGTGCAACTATGTCAACACATGTTGCGCTTCATCGAGTTTGAGACACTTTAAGTAAGGTCCTGAGAGTGACCTTCTTAGCAGCTGACCGTCGAATATAGCGAACCTTGCAGATTGTCTCTGGATTTTTTTGGCTTGCGTTCTGTCTTCTGGAAACACGCCTTCCTGCAAATACTTGACGATAGGTGTCATCCAGGTGTCGACTGAATCGACTGCTGCAACAATTGTTTCTTCCTTCTAAATTACCGGCCAGTTTAAATACATTACTGGTATTGTTCGTGGTTTGTCCCCCTCCATTGTCGATCCGAGGGTAGCCAGTGCATCTGCTTGGGAGTTCTCGCTTCTTGGGACTTGGGTTATGGAGAATTCTTCAAATGTCGACAGTATATTGTTTACCTTTTGTAAGTAGGAAGCCATTTGTTGACCTCGTGCATGATAGGACCCATGGATCTGGTTGACAATCAACTGAGAATCAGACTTCACTTCTATCTTCCTGGCTCCCAGTTCTTTTGCTAAGGATAACCCAGCGATCAGTGCTTCGTACTCTGCCTCGTTGTTGGTAACTCTAAAACCGCATTTGATTGCTTGTTGCAGAATGTCGCCTTCCGGAGTAGTGATCATGATTCCAAGACCACAGCCCTTTTTTGTTACTGGATCCGTCCACTACTAGTTTCCAAGGGATTATCGATTGAATGGAGTAGACTTCGTTTTCAGCTGCAGCAAGTAGGCCGGGAGTGAAGTCGACCAGAAAGTCCGCCAAAGCTTGAGATTTGATGGCGGTCCTAGGCAGGTACGATATATCATGTTCTCCAAGTTCAATTGCTCATTTCATCAATCTCCCTGACAGTTATTGTTTATGGAGTATGCTTCTTAAAGGATATGTCGTGTATACCGTGATCGGGTGTCCTTGAAAGTAGGGTCTGAGCTTTCTCGCGGCTATAATTAGAGCGAATATCAACTTCTCTATTAACGGGTAGCGTGATTCTGCTCCCAACAATGCTTTACTCACGTAGTAGACTGGTAGTTGAATTTTCGCCTCCTCGCTTATTAAGACTGCACTAACCGCGTGCTCTGAAACTCCCAAGTAGAGGTAGAGCCTCTCATTGTCGAGTGGCTTTGACAATAGAGGAGGTGTGGTAAGATATTGTTTGAGCCCTTTTAGCGCCTCTTCATAAGCGGGAGTCCACTCGAAGTTGTTTGCCTTTTTTAAAGCTGAAAAGAACTGAAAACTCTTATCTCTGGATTTGGAAATGAACCTGTTTAACGCGGCGATCCTCCTCGTTAGTCGCATGACATCCTTCGGGCTGGAAGGTGAGGGGATGTCGAGAATTGATTTAATCTGGTCTGGATTCGCTTCTATCCCTCATCGAGTGACTACGTATCCCAAGAATTTCCCTGAGGCAACACCAAATGCACACTTAGTATGATTCAACTTCATTACGTACATGTCCATGATGTTGAAGGCTTCTTCCAGATGGTTGAGGTGTTGCTCTGATTTAATAGACTTCACCAGCATATCGTCTATGTAAACCTTCATTGTCTTCCCAATTTGACTGGCGCAGTCGTTGGTATGTTACTCCTGCATTTTTTAAGTCGAATGGCATAACCTTGTAGCAGTAAATTCCTCGGTTAGTGATAAAGGTTGTCTTCTCTTGATCGTCAGGATGCATGAGGATCTGGTTGTAGCCTGAATACGCATCCATAAAGCTTAACAGCTCATGTCCAGCTGTAGCGTCGACCATCGAATCTATATGTGGCAGTGGGAACGAATCATTTGGACAACCTTTGTTCAGATCCGTAAAGTCGATGCAGACAATCCATTTTCCATTCTTTTTCTTCACAACGACAACATTGGCAAGCCACTCTGGAAACTGTACTTCCCTAACTGCTTCATTCTGCAATAACTTATGAACCTCTTCATCTATGATCCGGTTCCTTTCATGAGCAAACTTCCTTCTTTTCTGCCTAACCGGGGTGTGGTCTAGATCCACATGTAACTCGTGAGTAATGAGCTCTAGGTCGATTCCAGTCATATCTTTGTGAGACCATGCAAAACTGTCGTGTCGCTTCTTCAGGAATTCAACCAGGTCGGCTCTTAGTTTGGGATCTAGGTCAGCTTCAATCAATGCCTTGTGATCTATAAATTGAGGGTGAATCTAGACCTCGTCGAGCTCTTCTAGATTTGGTAGAGTCAGCTCTGGACCATGAGGCCCAACCTGTAATTGCTATGCTGACTCAACTTTCACCTTTAAAGTCATCTGATAGCAGTTTCTTGATGCAAATCTATCACCTTTAATTTCTTGAACCCCCCACTTGGTTGGGAATTTTATAACTTGATGGTAGGTGGATGAGACCGCCCTCATGTCGTGAATCCAAGGTCTGCCCATGATTAGATTGTAGGCCGATGGGCTATCCAAGACCAAAAATGTGGTCATTTTGTTGACTCCTGCTACGTAGACTGGGAGTGATATTTCCCCCATCGTGAATTTTTACTCCCCACTAAACCCAATCAGTACTGTCGTCTGTCTGTTTATCTTGTCCAACTCGGCTCCCATATCCGCGAGGGCGGTAGAAAAAATGATATTGGTTGAGAAGGCTGTGTCGACCAATACTCGTTTGATCATAAAGTTTGCCACCTGCAAGGAGATGACTAAAGCGTCGTGATGAGGATTTAAAATGTGCGAATCCCCATCGTCTGGAAACTCTATCGTCAGATTAGTGAACATTTTCTCTACAGACATTGTGGTATGTGAGACACTATTAGCCAGAACTCTCGAATGTCGTTTAGCTGCCGAATATGATGTCCCACTGATTCCTGATCCTCCTGAAATAACATTGACGGTGTTATTAATTGGAGGTGGTGGGGTTGGAATTTCTCCTTGACCATCTCTCATGTCCCTTCGCGCCAAGGTTGTTCCCATTCTCAGTGAGCAAATCCCTCTTGAACCATTTGTTTCATAGTTCCAGAACCTCCAATCTAAAAGCTACACATTCTGTTGTCGTATGACCGTAGTCTCGGTGGAATTCACACCATCCTAGTGTCCTTTTTGGTTGAACTGTCTGATGAGTGATAAATATATCACTATTTCCCACTCATTTAACTTGATATTTTGTATAGTTTCTTGAGTTTTGTGAATATTTTGATATGTTTTGTGTTATTTTGTAGATAAATAAAGTTTCAGGACATTCTGGAGGTGTTTTGGGGCAAAATGGACAAAACTGGACAAAAAGGGCAAAATCGTCTTTTCAGCGTCGCGACGCGGGACCCTTATCAGCGCCTATAAATAGAGTTCGAGATTTCATATCTCAGTGTACCATTCTCTCTCAATTCTTTGTTCTAAATTGAGAGTTTCTCTCTCTAGTTCTTTAAATTCAAGTTTTGTAATTACTTTTTAATAGTAATAGTAATTTCTTTCTTAAACTTTTTCGGTTTTTACTATTACTATGAGAAGGTAACTTCTCTATGCTAAGGTAATAAGGTAATTCTTTTACTATTGCTTTTTAGATTAATCTCCCTAAATATAATATATATATATTTATTAAAATTTGACTTAATGAGGATACCGCCATAATGGTCGGTTGGTTATTAAAATTTCTATTCCGCCTTTATGGCTGGTATATTGTTGTTTCGCCTTTATGGCTGGTATATTGTTGTTCCGCCTTTATGGCTGGTTTATCTTGATTCCGCCTTTATGGCTGGTTGGAAAATTATCACAAGTTTATATATTATATAATGGGAGATATCTAAATAGTAATTAGTAAAAGTTAATTCCTTTTACCTTAGCATTTCATTTCATTGCATTTCTACTTTACCACAATTTTACTTTCGGCATTTTTACTTTATGTATTTTATTTTACTAGCCCTAAATATGTGTTGTAACTAAATTAGTTATCTAGGGTTGTGATAAAATTCTAATATCACTGGTTTATAAGAGGTTAGGTTATAAGTTTGGGTAATTAAAAGATTTATTTATTGAGTCTTAATCTTAATGTTTTTTTATTAATTGGCCACTAATAATAAAATTGATTAGTAAACTTAAAATGAACTAGACATAGAGATTTTAAGTTTAAGACCTTAGTCTCAACAACCCACGATCTTCCTTAAGGATAGATAACCCTTTAATAGATTTCCTTACAGGATAGACATATACCTGTTAGGCGGGGGTAACCATAATTGGAACTTTAACTTAATAAATCCAGATAATTTGGTTGACATAGACATATGGTTCAATTAGGTTAAACTGGGTATTTGTGTCTGACCATCGACAGATGCTTTCACATATTTTAGTGTTCCAGGTTAATAAATCAATATTTTACCCAATTATAAAATAACCACTTCATCTTTAAAAATGATAATTGAAGAAATCACACCCTAGATAAGTTTTAATATTAAATTTTCTTATAACTTACTTTTAATCAATCTTATTTACTTGCTTTTAAAATAGAATCATCTTCAATCAAATCAATCAAACTGATAGATACTTGTAATAATTTAACCACATAAAATTAATAGATTAGGTATTAAGTCCTCGTGGGATCGATACATTTTATACTACTTGAACGATACGTGCGCTTGCGTTATACGTGTGTGTTTACGCCGGTCAAGTTTTTGGCGCCGTTGCCGGGGACTTCTTTATCTTTTATTATTAGTTTTAAGGTTAGATACATTACTTGTATCTAATTTTCTTTTTACTTATTGTTTTCGTTTTATTGTGTTTCAGGTTATCATAATCTTAATGAGACGAACCAGAAGCTTTGAACTACAACCGCTTGACCCAGAAATTGAAAGAACCATCAGACAATTGAAGGGAAAGACGACAAGGCCAAGAAGCAATTGTCAACATGGAACCTGAACCTTTAGAAGTTGCACCACCAATTGCCATTCGAGACAGAACCATTCCGGTGGTTGACAGACTCATTTCATGTATTGTACTTCCTCCCTTACCAGCAAATGCAAATGACATCAAAACTAGCATTCAGATGATACAACAATCAGTACAGTTTGGGGGGAATGCAACTGAAGATCCTAATGCCCACATCAGCAACTTCCTGGAAGTTTGCGGTACTTTCAATTACAACCGAGAAGCTGAAGAAGCAATGCGACTTCGTGTTTTTCCATACTCTTTGAAGGACAGAGCTAAAGCTTGGCTACATTCACTACCAGCTGGTTCCATCACCACTTGGAACGCTTTAGCCACCAAATTTCTTGCAAAGTACTTTCCACCAGCCAGAACTGGAAAGTTGAGGAATGACATCACATCCTTTGTACAACAAGAATCAGAAACTCTCTACGAAGCTTGGGAAAGGTACAAAGATTTGCTCAGGAAATGTCCTCACCATGAGATTCCAAAATGGCTTCAAGTTCAAACATTCTATAATGGACTTTCTGGAATAATGAGAACCACAATTGATGCTGCTGCCGGAGGAGCATTAATGGCAAAAGGAGAAGATCAAGCTTGGGACCTAATTGAAGAAATGGCTAACAACAATTCCTTGTGGCCAACTGAAAGGAGCTTGATTCAAAGAATTGCAGGAATTTATGAAGTTGGAGCCAATACAGTAGTCAACACCAAGCTAGATCAAATATGCAAATTCATGGAGACTCTTAACATTGGATCCATAAGTTCACCATATGGAGGAGCACCAGAATCAAATCAACATGAAGAAACGGTGAATTATGTCAACAATTTCAAAAGACATGGGAACAATCCATATTCCAACACCTACAACCCAGGGTGGAGGAATCATCCCAATTTTTCATGGAGCAACAATTCAGGCCAACAACAGAACTATCCACCACCTGGATTCCAGCAACATAACAAAGGCCAGGAGCAAACAAATGAACCAGGAATAGCAGAAGTGCTGGCTCAGTTAAAAAAGTACGATGCTATCTTTCAGAGCCAATCAGCTTCCATCAAAGCACTGGAAAATCAAATTGGACAACTGGCCAATGCTCAGAGTTACAGACCACCAGGAAATCTTCCCAGCAATACAGAACCAAATCCAAGAAACCGAGGGAAGGAGCAATGTCAAGCCATCACCTTAAAAAGTGGTACTGAAATCAACAAAGATGTTGGAATCAAGGCAACCATTGCAGATATTCCAAAAGAAACAGAGAAACAGATGGATGAAAAAGAAGCAAAGGAAAAAGAACAGATCACTCCACCTCCACCTTTTCCCCAACGCCTTTAGAAAAGTAAACTGGACAAGCATTTTGCTCGATTCTTGGAGGTTTTCAAAAAGCTGCACATCAATATCCCTTTTGCAGAAGCTTTGGAACAAATGCCCAGCTATACTAAATTCATGAAAGATATTCTTTCACGAAAACAGAGATTGGGAGATTATGAGACAGTAGCATTATCAGAAGAATGCAGCGCCATCATTCAGAGAAAACTTCCCCCAAAGTTGAAGGATCCTGGAAGTTTCACCATTCTTGCATCATTGGAGAACATAACTTCGGTAAGGCTTTATGTGATTTAGGTGCAAGTGTTAATTTAATGCCTTTTCTATTTACAGAAAACTGCAAATTGGAGAAGCAATGCCTACCTCAGTTTCATTGCAACTTGCTGATCGAACACTTGCATTTCCAAGAGGAGTAGTTGAAGATGTGCTAGTCAAAGTTGATAAACTCATTCTTCCAGCAGACTTCATTATCCTTGACATGGATGAAGACAAAGATGTGCCAATCATCCTTGGGAGACCATTCTTAGCAACAGGACGAACTGTGATTGATGTACAAAAAGGAGAACTAACCATGAAAGTTCAGGACCAAGAAGTTACCTTCAATGTTTTCAAAGCCATGAAATTTCCAAGTGAAGAAAAAGAGGAAGAATGTTTCAGAATTGATGTTGTTGATAGTATCATTCATGATACTGATACAGTTCCTACAGATAAACTTGAAGCTTGCATCACCAAATAACTGAAACTGAGTTTGATGCTGAAATTCTGGAATATATCAACTATCTTGACAAGCCATTTCGTTTCAAACTAACACAACCAATTGAAAGTTTGGAACTACCAAAGAAAGATCGGATCAAGCCTTCGATTGAAGAACCACCACAGTTGGAGCTGAAGTTACTTCCAAGTCATCTCAGGTATGCATTTCTTGGAAAATTTTCTGAATTACCTGTTATTATTTCATCTTCTCTAACAATGGAGCAGGAAGAAAAGTTATTGAGGGTGTTACGAGAGCACAAGAAAGCCATTGGCTGGACTATAGCAGACATTCGAGGCATTAGTCCATCATTCTGCATGCACAAGATCCTGATGAACGATGAGTACAAACCCACAGTAGAACATCAACGGAGACTCAATCCAATCATGAAGGAAGTTGTGAAGAAAGAAATCATCAAATGGTTGGATGCTGGCATCATCTATCCTATCTCAGACAGCAGTTGGGTAAGTCCTATGCAGTGTGTACCGAAGAAAGGAGGAATTACTGTAGTTACCAATGAAAAGAATGAGCTAATCCCAACAAGAACGGTGACTGGATGGAGAGTATGTATGGACTATAGGAAGCTGAACAAAGCCACAAGGAAGGATCATTTTTCGCTGCCATTCATTGATCAGATGCTGGACAAATTGGCAGGACATGAGTTCTACTGCTTTCTGGATGGATATTCAGGATACAATCAGATTGCCATCGCCCCAGAAGATCAGAGAGAAAACCACATTTACATGTCCCTATGGTACTTTTGCTTTCCGCAGGATGCCATTTGGATTATGTAATGCCCCAGCCACATTTCAGCGTTGTATGATGGCTATCTTCTCAGACATGCTGGAGCAGAGTATGGAGGTTTTCATGGATGACTTTTCTGTGTTTGGAGATTCTTTTGATCATTGTTTGTTAAATCTTGAACAGGTATTACAAAGATGTGAAAATACTAACCTGATACTCAACTGGGAGAAATGCCACTTTATGGTGCAAGAAGGCATAGTTCTTGGACACCAGATCTCACAAAAGGGAATCGAGGTAGACAAAGCAAAGATTGAGACAATTGAAAAACTACCTCCACCAACATCAGTCAAAGGAATTCGGAGTTTTCTTGGACATGCAGGATTTTACCGGAGATTTATCAAGGATTTTTCCAAAATTGCAAAACCTCTTTGCAATCTTCTGGAAAAAGATGTACCTTTCAACTTCACCAATGAATGCCAGGAAGCTTTTGAGATCTTAAAACAGAAGCTGGTCTCTGCCCCCATCATAGTAGCACCAGACTGGACCCTTCCATTTGAGGTAATGTGTGATGCTAGTGATTTTGCTGTAGGTGCAGTTTTGGGACAACGCAAGGCAAAGATATTCTACACCATTTACAACTCCAGCAGAACTTTGAATGAAGCTCAACTTAACTACACAACCACTGAAAATGAGTTACTTGCAGTTGTGTTCGCTTTTGACAAATTCCGCTCTTATCTGTTGGGTCCCAAAGTGGTGGTCTACACAGATCATTCAGCAATCAAATACCTGATCTCGAAGAAAGATGCCAAACCCAGATTGATCCGTTGGATACTTCTTCTGCAAGAATTCGATGTGGAGATCAGAGACAGGAAATGAACAGAAAACCAAGTGGCAGATCATCTATCAAGGCTTGAAAATGGAGAAATAGCTGGCAAAGACCTATTAATCAAAGAAACTTTTCCAGATGAACAGCTATTTACCATAAACACGCAGGAGGAAATACTTGGTATGCTGATTATGTTAATTACATTGTATCAGGAAAATGGCCGTTAGAATGGACAACTCAGCAACGGAAGAAATTCTTCAAAGAAGTCAAACATTATGTTTGGGATGAGCCGTACCTATTCAACGATGTGTTGATCAATTACTGAGACGATGTGTTCCACAGGAAGAGGTCAACAGTGTTTTGCAGCACTGTCATTCATCACCATACGGCGGACACTTCAGTGGAAATAAAACTGCAGCCAAAGTCCTTCAATCAGGTTTATTCTGGCCCACTCTTTTTAAAGATGCTCATTTATTTGTTCTTCAATGTGACAGATGTCAGAGAATGGGAAATATTTCAAGGAGAAATGAAGGACCATTGCAAAATATTCTAGAAGTGGAGTTATTTGATGTATGGGGAATTGATTTCATGGGACCCTTTGTTCCATCATTCGGAAACCTCTACATTTTGGTTGCTGTAGATTACGTTTCAAAATGGGTTGAAGCAATTGCACTACCATCCAATGATTCAAAAGTGGTGATCAAATTCATGAAAAAGAATATTTTTACTCGATTCGGAACACCTCGGGCAATTATCAGTGATGGTGGCTCACATTTCTGCAACAGGTATTTTGATGCACTTTTATTTAAATACGGAGTTACTCACAAGATTGCTACAGCTTATCATCCACAATCAAATGGCCAAGTTGAAGTTTCAAACAGAGAAATCAAAAGAATCTTGGAAAGAACCGTTGGATCAACAAGGAGGGACTGGTCTACAAAACTGGATGATGCATTATGGCCTACCGTACAGCTTACAAGACACCCATTGGTATGTCCCCATATCGATTGGTGTTTGGGAAAGCATGCAATTTGCCAGTTGAGGTTGAACACAAGACATACTGGGCACTGAAGAAGTTGAATTTTGATCCACAAGCTGCAGGAAAGAAAAGACTTTACCAACTCAATGAATTGGAGGAATTTCGCCTACAAGCTTATGAGAATGCCAAATTGTACAAGGAAAGACCAAGAAATGGCATGACCTAAAAATAGTGCACAGGCAGTTGAAACCAAGGCAACAGGTGTTGTTATACAATTCAAGGTTGAAAATTTTCCCTGGAAAGTTGAAATCAAGGTGGTCAGGTCCATTTGTGATCACTCAGGTTTTACCATATGGAGCTATTGAGTTACTGGATTCCAACACCAACAACACATTCAAAGTTAACAGTCACGTGTCAAGCACTATTGGGGAGAACCGTTGGAACGACAAAAAGAAAGTGTCACACTTTCAGATCCAGCATAAAGTTCAGGCAGTCACGTCTAGCTGACGACTTAAAACTTAGCGCTCGCAGGGAGGCAACCCATGCAATTGTGTATAAATTGTGATTTGGTATAATTTAATTTTGTGTGTTTAGTTTTTGCAGTTTAAGACATTTCAAGATGGAAGAAGCTCTCGCAAGTCTTCACAAGCAATTTCCTTCTCTCCCTCAAAAATCTCTGATGAAAGTTTACAAAGCTCGCTTGGAACGAATGAGACTACTAATGATCAAAGGTTCCTACTGATATTTGTTGGGTAATCGAAGCACGTATCCGTCTAGCAGGTGAGTTTTTGAGACTTGTAGTTCTTATTTACCTGGTTTTGGAAGAAGCACATATGCAAAGAAACGTAGAGCTAAGCAAATGGATGTTTGTTACAAATGTGCGCGTTGGAATTGCAATACTCATTGTCGTTCTTTAGGAATGGTGTCTGATAATCGTGAAGATAAGATTAAATTCATTAGGGATGGCTTGAGTAAAGAGTCTTTAGATAATATATCTTCGACTCTTGAGACGCATCCCAGTGGATATGTTCACATAGCCATTCACAAATTACACACACAATTCCAAAAAGAAAGACAAAAATTAAGTCTAGGGAATCTGACTCAAAAAGACCCTGTTTGCCAATTTATAAGAAAATTGGATGGGAAGCTTGTTCCTGACGCATAGATGTCAATCAAGCCGTTACTTTTCTTGTACATATTATATCTCTTTGTCTTTTTCTAGTAATTGATTTGTTTTATTTTCCGACAGGATCCAGATCTTGTTGACTATCACGATCTATTTTACTATTTTGCTACTAATCGTCCTTCGGAAGATATTAGTGCTATTATTTTATTCACCCTTTTCAGGTACTATAAATTCAACTCATCATTGCACTTTTTAAGACATCCATAGTAAAAAAAATGGAAGCCACTTCAAGAAGACGAATTGAAAACATTTGTGTGTTTTGCGTTAGTACTAAACCACAATACATAGAAGCAGCACAGGAATTGGGTCGAGTCTTAGCAGCAAGGAATATGCATTTAATATATGGCGGAGGCAATCTTGGACTAATGGGGATCGTTTCAAAAGCCGTACAAGAAGGAGGCAGTCATGTTTTGGGAATCATCCCAAAACCCTTGGCAGAGTCTAATCTTATTGGATCATCAAACGGAGAGGAACTGATCGTGCCAGGTATGTCTGAACGACTGGTAGAAATGATTAATCGTTCTGATGCTTTTATTGCTTTGCCAGGTGGCTTGGGTACATTAGAGGAAATTTTTATAGTTCTATCTATCTTGGGCGAACCTAAACATACACCAGAAACCGCTTGGATTGCTCAACGTTGATGGATTTTATGATTTTCTTGTGTGTTTTGTTGCTGAGATGCTCGGAGAAATGGGTTCGTGTCAAAACCTATGAAAGAACTCATTTTTACTGCTAGGTCTGCTCCAGATCTACTTGACCAACTCATAGCCTATGTACCACAAGTTGACCCTATCATTTCAAAGATAAAATGGTCTGATGATGATCGTGGTAAGAGACGTCGGATTAATCTGGATCTTAACCTTTAAATTTTTTTAGAGTTTCAGCTAACCAGGTATTATCTTCTTAATTCTCCTTTTATCTTGTTTGTATTGTGTTTTTATT
Organism: Zanthoxylum bungeanum; assembly: GCA_019454045.1. Taxonomy (NCBI): domain Eukaryota; kingdom Viridiplantae; phylum Streptophyta; class Magnoliopsida; order Sapindales; family Rutaceae; genus Zanthoxylum; species Zanthoxylum bungeanum. The sequence continues at coordinate 47,018 of SKCR01038005.1, forward strand.
TTTAGTCCAAAATTTTTCAAAAAATACAAAAAAAAAAAAAAAATAATAAAAACAAAGGGCATATTAAAGCTAGGTGATGGTTTGGTGTCTTCTTCCTCACTCACTACCTTTTTATAAGGAAAAGCTGTGGAGGCACCTAGATAATCATTCACTTGTAGCGTGTTGTGACAGACTAGTTGGAGGACTCGTTGTTTATTCCTGACAACAAGCGATAAGAGCCTAAGGGGCTTGGGTATTTAAGTGAGCCTCGCTCCACCTTCCCTCTGGGGAATCTACAACGGGAAGTCCATTCGACAGTTAGTCACACACCATAAACTGAGCCTTTGATTAAACTTCTAAAAAATGTAAATTATAATTTTATGACTAGTAGAAATATGTGGTTGTTATGTTGACTAAAAAGATGAAATTGATAAGAAATAGCTGTGTAAGGAATTTCCACTCCTGAGACGTATTTCAAACATAATTCAAAACAAGTTAATTTTTGTTTATTCACTTTTGAATTATTAAATCTGTAAATTCTCCATAAAACTGACTAAAATGAATCTTCATATACTTAGTTAGCATATATTATCAACAACATGGTAACTTACGGACATAGGATAAAATTGAAAAGATTGTAATATTCAGTGCTATAGTTTAATTGGAGAAGCATCTAAAAAAAATAGTGATGGAATATAAAAAAAAAAAAAAAAATCTGAGATCCGAGTTATTAAGTCTGTAAGGGTATTTTAATACCCAGTGCCCTAAAACCAACTGGTTTGGGAGTCATTGGCCCAAAGCTCGTTACATGGATAAAAAATGATGAAAAATTTATATATATGTATATTTATCTGAAGTCTGAGTAATTAAGTCCGTAGGGGTGTCTTAACACCTGATGCCCTAAAACCAACTGGTTTGGGAGTCACCGACCTAAAGCTCGCTACATAGATGGAAGATATTGTATATAAATAAAAAATAGAAAAAAAAATCAAAGAAAAAAATCAGAAAAATTAGAAAATTTATTCCATTACTATAAAAAGATGTGAATTCTGATAAAACTTTAGAACAAAAATATTACTCTTTTATCAACTGCACTTATGACCGTTGTGGGCAAAAATGAGTTGTTTAATATTTTGTTGGCTGTGTATATGAAGAATGGTAAAAATAATCGGAGAATTTACTTATTCAGTAATTTAGAATGAAACAAAACATCTAGTAACTTGGATTAGAAATTTCACCTGATTAGTCACTAACATCTTTATTCTCTTTCGCTTATCTTTTTTTTTTTTGTGTGCATTAGTTTCACTACCTTTTTACTTTTGTAAAATGTTTGTGGGTATCATTGCTGTAAACCTTCACGAGACTACAACTCGTCCACTAGGGACACCTAGGGGTTTAAAGGCTTGTTGCATATGCTAAATGCAATCGTGATCCCTACGAAAGTGGCTTAGTTAAATTTTATTATGTTATTTTATTTTGCTCGAGGACTAGCAAAATGTTAGGTTTGGGGGTGTGATGAGTGATAAATGTATCACTATTTCTCACTCATTTAACTTAATATTTTGTATAGTTTCTTGAGTTTTGTGAATATTTTGATGTGTTTTGTGTTATTTTGTAGATAAATAAAGTTTCAAGACATTCTGGAGGTGATTTGGAGCAAAACTGTGAAATTTGGTGAAATTTGGCAAAAAAGGTATTTTGGTAATTTTTTGGCGTCCCGACACAAAGGGTATTTTGGTAATTTTGGACATCCCGACACCGAAATAAAGTTTCAAGACATTCTGGAGGTGATTTGGAGCAAAACTGTGAAATTTGACGAAAATGGTATTTTGGTAATTTTTTGGCGTCCCGACACAAAGGGTATTTTGGTAATTTTGGACATCCCGACACCGAAATAAAGTTTCAAGACACTGGAGGTGATTGGAGCAAAATGTGAAATTTGACGAAAAGGGTATTTTGTTAATTTTGGACATCCCGACACCGAGGGTATTTTGGTAATTGCACCACCATGCCACATGTCAAAAATTCAACGATCCAAAAAAAAATAATAATAAAAAAATAAAAATTAGAAAAATAATAATAAAAAATTAGATTTTTTTGCCTATAAATAGATTTCGAATTTTTAGTTTCAAATGTACCAAATCCTCTGAAATACTTATATAAAAGAGAGTTTTCTTATTTTCTTCTTTTATTCAGTTTTATTTACGATTGTAGTAGTAATTCTATCCATCCATGAGGGGGTAACCTCTTCATGCTGAGGTAATAAGGTAATTCTTTTACTATTGTTTTTTAGATTAATCTCCCTTAAAATATGATATATATAAACTATTTAAAATCAGATTAATAAAGGATACCGCCATTCCGGACGGTTGGTTATTTAATTTAATCTGGTTAACCTGACTTAATGAGGATACCACCACACTAGACGGTTGTTTTAAGTTTATATTTCTGTTCCGCCTTATGGCTGGTATATTTGAATTTGACTTAATCAGGATACCGCCATTCTGGACGGTTGGTTTAAAATATCACAAGTTAATATATTATTATTTTATTGGAGATATCTAAATAGTATATAGTAGAAGTTATTTCCTTTTACCTTAGCATTTCATTTATTTATTTTAATTACTTTCTGCAATTTCATTTTATATCTTTTAAGTTTTTATCAGTTTTAATTATGTATAGTAACTAAGTTAAATATCTAGGGTTGTGATTAAATCTAATATCACCGGATTTAAAAAGGGTTAGATTATAGTTTGGGTAATTAAAGAGTTATTTGTTGAGTCATAATCTTAATGCTTTTTATTAATTGGCCATTAATAAAATTGATTAGGTAAACTTAAAATGAACTAGAGATAGGGATTTTAAGTTTAAGACCTTAGTCTCAACAACCCACGATCTTCCTTAAGAATAGATAACCCTTTAATAGATTTCCTTACAGGATAGACATATACCTGTCAGGCGGGGGTAGTCATAATTGGAACTTAACCTTAATGAATCTAGGTAATTTAATTGACATAGACATATGGTTCAATTGGATTATACTAGGTATTTGTAAATGACCATCCTGGGATCCGAGAAGTTGCTCTACATTATAGAGAGACCTTTTGGGCCTAAGCCTAGATCTGATCAAATAGTTGAGCTAGAGCTTTGGAAGACTCATAGCGATGACAACTTCACTGCTCAATCTATAATGCTTGCTGCTATGACTCAACAATTCCGTCGTCAGAACAAGGGATTGGATCCCTATGAGATGATGGCAAAGTTGCATGATCTTCATCGATTTGATCTTAGATCGCAGAGATATGAGTTGCAGAAGAATCTCTTTCGTGCTCGCATGTCAGAGGGTACATCTGTCGAGCACCATATGTCACAAATGATTGCTGACATTGAACAGCTGGGCATAGTCTTCGAGGCTGAGACTTCTATAGATTTGATCTTACAGTCTCTCCCCGACAGGGGTTCTTCATGAACTACAATATGATGAACCAAGACCAAACTCTTGGAGAGTTAATGTCAACACTGCGCGAAGCAGAAAAAGAGCTCCTGAAGAGCAAAAAGCGTGAGGCGCACTTCACTTCAACATCTCAGTCTCCCAAGGCTTGGCCGAAGGCAATTGGAGGTGTAAATAAGAAGAAGAAGAAGAAGGGCAAGGCCAAATCGTCAAAACCTTCTGGGAAGGGTAAAGACAAATCCCAAGATGTATGTCTGCAGTGCGGGAAGCGGGGTCACTGGAAGCGTGATTACCGCGAGTACAAGGCACACATGAAGGAAATCAAAGCGGGAAAGGCACGGCTTCAGGTATGTTTGTTATAAAAATAAACATGTCTACTACTAGTTTAAATATGTTTTGGAACTGCCCCGGGGTATGTACTTAAACTTACAGACTGTTATTATGTACCTAGTTTGACTAGGAATATTATTTCTATATCTATGTTAACCCAATGTGGGTATTGATGAGTGATAAATGTATCACTATTTCCCACTCATTTAACTTGATATTTTGTATAGTTTCTTGAGTTTTGTGAATATTTTGATATGTTTTGTGTTATTTTGTAGATAAATAAAGTTTCAGGACATTCTGGAGGTGTTTTGGGGCAAAATGGACAAAACTGGACAAAAAGAGCAAAATCGTCTTTTCAGCGTCGCGACACTGAAGCCTTGCGCGTCGCGACGCCCAGCGTGCGCCGAATCTGCTAACATGCGCCGGGTCCACAAATCAGAATCTGAGAAAAGTTTGACTTTGCTAACGTGCGCCGTGCCACGTGTCATCATCACAACGGAGATGCTAAAATGCGCCGTGCCACGTGTCGAAATCTTATTGCTTGGACGGCCACCACCCCACGTGTCGCCACGTCGCCTTCCACATCATCAGCGTGACGCAAGCAATGACGTCATGAACAGTTGACACGTCAGCGTGACGCAAGCAATGACGTCGTGAACAGTTGACACGTCAGCGTGACGCAAGCAATGATGTCATGAACAGTGCCACGTCATCGGATAAGATTCTGAGCCGACCAACCAGCGCGTGACACGTGTCGAACTGTACCCAGCGTCGCGACGCTAGTGCATTTTGGGCGTCGCGACGCGGGACCCTTATCAGCGCCTATAAATAGAGTTCGAGATTTCATATCTCAGTGTACCATTCTCTCTCAATTCTTTGTTCTAATTGAGAGTTTCTCTCTCTAGTTCTTTAAATTCAAGTTTTGTAATTACTTTTAATAGTAATAGTAATTTCTTTCTTAAACTTTTTCGGTTTTTACTATTACTATGAGATGTAACTTCTCTATGCTAAGGTAATAAGGTAATTCTTTTACTATTGCTTTTTAGATTAATCTCCCTAAATATAATATATAATCTATTTAAAATTTGACTTAATGAGGATACCGCCATAATGGTCGGTTGGTTATTAAAATTTCTATTCCGCCTTTATGGCTGGTATATTGTTGTTCCGCCTTTATGGCTGGTATATTGTTGTCCGCCTTTATGGCTGGTTATTGTTGTTCCGCCTTTATGGCTGGTTTATCTTGATTCCGCCTTTATGGTGGTTGGAAAATTATCACAAGTTTATATATTATATAATGGGAGATATCTAAATAGTAATTAGTAAAAGTTAATTCCTTTTACCTTAGCATTTCATTTCATTGCATTCTACTTTACCACAATTTTACTTTCGACATTTTTACTTTATGTATTTTATTTTACTAGCCCTAAATATGTGTTGTAACTAAATTAGTTATCTAGGGTGTGATAAAATTCTAATATCACTGGTTTATAAGAGGTTAGATTATAAGTTTGGGTAATTAAAAGATTTATTATTGAATCTTAATCTTAATGCTTTTTATTAATTGGCCACTAATAAAATTGATTAGGTAAACTTAAAATGAACTAGACATAGAGATTTTAAGTTTAAGACCTTAGTCTCAACAACCTACGATCTTCCTTAAGGATAGATAACCCTTTAATAGATTTCCTTACAGGATAGACATATACCTGTTAGGCGGGGGGGTAACCATAATTGGAACTTTAACTTAATAAATCCAGATAATTTGGTTGACATAGACATATGGTTCAATTAGGTTAAACTGGGTATTTGTGTCTGACCATCGACAGATGCTTTCACATATTTTAGTGTTCCAGGTTAATAAATCAATATTTTACCCAATTATAAAATAACCAATTCATCTTTAAAAATGATAATTGAAGAAATCACAACCCTAGATAAGTTTTAATATTGAATTTTCTTATAACTTACTTTTAATCAATCTTATTTACTTGCTTTTAAAATAGAATCATCTTCAATCAAATCAATCAAACTAATAGATACTTGTAATAATTTAACCACATAAAATTAATAGATTAGGTATTAAGTCCTCGTGGGATCGATACATTTTATACTACTTGAACGATACGTGCGCTTGCGTTATACGTGTGTGTTTACGCCGGTCAGATATACTTTTGTATTTAGAAACCCTGGGTGTTTATGTATGAAAATGATATGGAGATTTGCACTACTGATGTAGATAATGGTCTTTATATTTTGAATATAAATCAATCTAAAACATATTCTGTAACAAACAAAAGGCTTAACTAAGTAACAAAGATGACACTTATATGTGGCATTGTCATCTGAGACACATTAACAAGACTTGCATATCCACACTTTCGAATAGTGGGTACTTGGACGGATTTGATCCAAATTTATATGACGTCTGTGAATCTTTTTTATTAGGCAAAATGCCTAAAACACCTTTTAGCGGAAAAGGAATAGGTGCCACCGAACTGTTAGCCCTCGTTCATAGTGACGTATGTGGGCCCATGTCTAGCCAGACTAGAGGTGGATAGAATACTTCGTAACCTTTACGGATGATGCATCGCGTTATGGTTATGTGTATCTTATGAGACACGAGATTTGTCCTTGGGTTTCCCAGAACCCTTTGACGATTTGGCATTGCCCTTCTTCTTATGCTTCTTCTTCTTGACACCTCAAGTCGCCTTGGGCCAAGCCCTCGGAGTCTGAGATGTTGAAGCATAGTGCGCCTCGCGCTTCTTGCCCTTTAGGAGCTCATTTTCTGCCTCACGCAGAGTGGACATCAACTCTCCAAGATTCTGGTCTTGGTTCAACATGTTGTAGTTCATGTAAACCCACTCCAAGTGTCGGAGAGAGACTGTAGGATCAAATCTACTGAAGTCTCAGCCTCGAAGACTATGCCCATCTGTCCAAGCTGCTCAATGTCACCAATCATCTGTGAGACATGATGCTCAACAGACGTACCATTTGACATTCGAGCCCGGAAGAGCTTCTTCTGCAACTCATATCTTTGCGATCTAAGATTAGATCGGTGAAGATCGTGCAACTTCGCCATCATCTCATAGAGATCCAATCCCTTGTTTTGAAGACGGAATTACGGAGTCATAGTGGCAAGCATTACCGATTGAACAATCGTATTATCATCGCTATGAGTCTTCCAAAGCTCTAGCTCAAGCAGCTGATCAGGTCGGGGCTTAGACCCAAGAGGTCGCTCTAAAGTATAGAGTAACTTCTCGGATCCCAGAACAATTCTGAGATTCATATCCCAGTCCTGAAAGGTTGTGCCATTAAAGACGTTGTCGCCCATTACAATTTCCCTAATGCTTAACTTTCTTGTCATCTTAACCGCAATAGTCCAACTATTCGATTAACGATGTATGGGTACAGTCTAACTGTTACAAGAAAAATAATAATATATTAGTCCAACTAATAAAATAATTGACGAAATAATTTTGAAAGCACGTAAAACTAAGTATTTGAACGAAATCGCAAATTCAATACTAGCCTCCCACTATTTTTCGGCGAGCCTCTAACCCTATGTTGAGTACTCGGGAAACCTAGTTTCCTAGTGGGCTAGGATCCCGTTAAATAACACATAACCTTGACTTTGGCCAACAAGCTGTATGATATTTAACTAGGTAGATCTCTAAGATCAATTGGATCTCATCCAATTCCTAGATCCGGTAGGTGGACCTCCAAGTCCGAAACATATATACAATATATATGCCAATATATCCAATATATTTTCCTAACCTTTTTCCTCTGAATCAACTAAGCCTTGGCTTTGGCACAACAAGCTTAATGATTCCAGTTAAGCGGAACCCATTGACTTTGGAAAGCTTCGTAATCGATGTCGATGGACAAGAAGTGATCTTGACTTTGGCCAACAAATCACAACTTGGACAAGACACACGATATGGAACAAAGCCTTCATGATTCAAACACATCCGCGATGGACAAAGGTCTTGACTTTGGCCAAAAAACCAGTGCCAATCTTGGATCTTGAGTAAGAATCGCTCAATGGAAGGAAAAACGCTTAATATTTGTTGAGGGTTTTTCGCGTAAATTGGCAACCAATTTATTATCTTTGTTAGGTCTCATCATACACCCTTAAGCATGCATTCTAAAAGAATAATAAGGCGCGGAAATAAATTAATAACGATATGCAGATGGATATCTCACAGATTGTTCCTAGAACAAATCACTCCATTTCCTCTCCCGGGCTAGCACTAATCTAACTTCTACCCAATTACATAATACAATTAAGAAACCTCATTAACATTGAGGGGAATTAGGTGAGAAGAGAATTACAAAGAATCAAGAGAGATAAGGCTGAACACGTAGGTCCAATTTAATAAATTCTAAATTTACAACAATTTCCAAAATTGCCCTTTCCCTTCTAATATCCATCCGATATACATTATTCATTCAACAAATCCTTGTATTCACACAAAGCATGTTATCCCAGATAAAATCTCTCCGTAATTAATCCTAGATTAATTATGTTCGAATCATACGTCATCGGTGAATCTTCGGGAAGCGACACATGAGATCCCTGGATATGTTGGCAGTAAATCCAGTCGTCGGACTATCCGAACACGTGTGTACCTTGTACCATGTTTTTACCGATTTATGAGACATGGTTGGCTTCTAGCAAAGCACCGTGCCTACCCAATTCTCCAGAAATATTCTTAAAGGAATATATAATCTATGTCAGGCGTAGTATACATAGTATTGCGTATTTCGATCCAGTATCGGATGTCACATGCAAGGCCTGGGCCAGGAATAGTGTCTGCCCCGTACGAAGCATATATCAGATCACAAACAACTAGTCTCTTTAATCGGATAATCATGACCTTGTCATATTATCCCGATGGTTGCAACACATTAGAGTACCAGTTCTGTATCTCTGCGTGATCATCATCTCCATATGACTGAAGTGATACTTCCGTCTTGACATCACACCCAATACACTACGATTCTCAATAAACCCAGAAGAGGCGTGCACAGAACCTGTTAAAGCCCTGGACTACCAAAACCAAAGCGTATTGATTGTCGCAAGTACTAGCGATGTAAGTCTCAGGTTATGACCAAATACACCTACCCTGATGCGGACTCTCATAGACACATAGTCATACTACCAATGGGATTCCGTGGGGTCTATTCAGAGCGAAGCTGTTTCCATACCATCGGTAAACACAACCTCCTATCATACTTGCATAAGTATCCAATACTTAAATATGTGATAACTATGCTGTTACGCTTCCATAACATGCACAAGTGCAATACTAGTCTATTCCGCATTATCGATGTCCAGTCTCGATAATACTACGACTATGGATATTTAATGATTAAACCTTTATGGATTGATATTGTCTCATATCTTATAATCCGGAACTAATCATATGGACTTTTATCATTTATATATTTAAGTAATCAAATTACAAAATGATAAAATGCAATTTCCATTGCTACATAATTAATTTGTACAAAAACCACAATGTCTTTTACAAATAGTGATGCTATGGGTCATAATTGTCTAACACTTGGAACCAACGTTTTGATGAGATCATAAAAGAATATGATTTCGTTCAAAATGAGGATGATCCTTGTGTATATAAGAAGGTTAGTGGGAGCGCATTGACATTCATTGTCCTTTACGTTGATGATGTATTTCTTATTGGCAATGACATTCCCATGCTACAATCGGTGAAAGCTTGGCTTTCATTAAAATTCTCCATGAAGGATCTGAGAGAAGCAGCCTTTATTCTAGGAATAAAGATCTACATTGATAGATCTAGAAAGCTGCTTAGACTTTCTCAGAGCACGTACATTGACAAAGTGTTGAAGAGATTCAACATGGAACAATCTAAGAGGGGACTGATGCCAGTGTCACATGGCGTCACTTTATCTAAGGACATGTGTCCTAAAACTCAAGATGGGAGAGACAACATGAGTCGGATCCTGTTCGCCTCGGCAGTCGGATCGATCATGTATGCCATGATATGTATGCCACTTGATGTCTCCTATGTTTTGAGCATGTGTAGTCGCTATCAGGCCGATCCAGGTAATGGTCACTGGATGGCAGTTAAGAATATCCTTACGTATCTTAGACGAACTAATGATGCTTTCTTAATATATGGAGATGGAGAACTTGAGGTAACTGGGTTTACCGATGCAAGTTTCCAAACCGATAAAGACGACTGCAAGTCGCAATTCGGGTACATATTTTGTTTGAACAAAGGAGCAGTAAGCTGGAAATCTTCCAAGCAAGAGACTGTTGCCGATTCAACAACAGAAGCAGAACATATTGCTGCAGCTGAAGCAGCAAAAGAGGCAATTTGGATCCGTAAATTCCTAATTGGATTAGGAGTAGTTCCGTTAGTAGCTGAGCCCGTTCCATTGTATTGTGACAATAACGGGGCTATAGCACAGACTAATGAACCGCGGACTCATCAACGATCCAAGCATGTTCTTCGACGTTTCCATCTGATTCGTGAGATCATACATCGTGGCGATGTGAATATCGAGAAGGTCGCATCAGAGGACAACATTGCAGATCCGCTGATGAAAGCTATTCTTCAGCAAAAGTTTGAGCGACATGTACATAGTTCAGGTGTTAGATGCTTGAGTGACTGGCTATAGGCCAAGTGGGAGATTTTTGGACAATTATGACCCATAGCGTCACTATTTTTAAAAGACATTGTGGTTTTTGTACAAATTAACTATGTGACAATGGAAATTGCATTTTATCATTTCATGATTAGATTACTTTAATATACAAATGATAAAAGTCATTATGATTAGTTCCGGATTATAAGATATGAGACAATATCAATCCATAAAGGTTTAATCATTAAATATCCTTAGCCCTAGTATTATCGAGACTGGCATCGATAATGCGGAATAGACTATTATTACACTTGTGCGTGTTATGGAAGCGTAACAAAATAGTTCTCATATATTTAAGTATTGGATACTTATGCAAGTGTGATAGAGGTTGTGTTTACCGATGGTACGGAAACAGCTTTGCTCTGGATAGACCCCTTGGAATCTCATTGGTAGTATGACTATGTGTCTATGGAAATCCGAATCAGGGTAGATGTATTTGGTCTTAACCTGAGATTTGCATCGCTAGTACTTGCGACAATCAATACGCTTTGGTTTTGGTCGTCCGGGACTTTAACAGGTTCTGTGTACGCATTTTCTGAGTTTATTGAGAATCGTAGTGTATTGGGTGTGATGTCAAGACGAAATTATCACTTCAGTCATATGGAGATGATGATCACGCAGGGATACATAATTGGTACTCTAATGTGTTGCAACCATCGGGATAATATGACAAGGTCATGATTATCCGATTAAAGAGACTAGTTGCTTGTGATCCGATATATGCTTCGTACGGGGCAGACACTATTCCAGCCCCAGGCCTTGCATGTGACATCCGATACTGGATCGAAATACGCAATACTACGTATACTACGCCTGACATAGATTATATATTCCTTTAAGAATATTTCTGGAGAATTGGGTAGGCATGGTGCTTTGCTAGATGCCAATCATGTCTCGTAAATCGGTAAAAACGTGGTACAAGGTACGCACTTGTTCGGATAGTCCGACGACCGGATTTATTGCCAACATATCCAGGGATCTCATGGTCGCTTCCCGAAGATTCATCAATGACGTATGATTCGAACATAATTAATCTAGAATTAATTACGGAGAGATTTTATCTAGGATAAAATACTATTAGAAGAGAGAGAACGATTAATTTGAAATTAATCGATAAAATAATATATTCGATATATTAAATGAAATTAGATTTCATAACGAAATTAAAATTGGATTTTAATTCGGGCGAACAAATTAATTTAGAATTACTTCACGAGCGACGTGAATAGTAATTTTGCTAGGCATAATTATTTAAATAAATTTGATTTAATTACGTCGCAACGGAAAATTCGTTAATTCGGAATTAACGAACCCGAGCCCGGGATGTGTTTGCGGGCCCACTCGGATTTTGAATCAAGTGGGGCCCACATGTCACACACAAGTCACATCACTTGTCATTTAACTTATCTTTTTGGTGATGGGATTTGGTGAGTTGGTGGTGGCTTACAAATCACTCAACCTTTTAAAGGTGATTGACTTTTTACCAAATAATGTTTTTGGTATATGTTTTTGGATTTTGGAAATTCAAAATAACAAGTCATCATTTTACAAAATTGAAAATACTTCTCTTTCTCCATTCTCTCAAATTGCTGTGACATACAAAGGCAAAGGGGAAAATTTTGTTGCAATTTTTTCCAAAGCTAGCACTTGAAGAATCATTCTAAGGTGATAGGGAAACCATTCCCAAGAGCTTGGAATCCATCTTAAAGCTTTGAGCTTGGACATCAACTTCAAAGGAAGCTTGGAGCATTTCAAAGGGAGCAAAGTTTTTGTTCTACACACATCCTACATCCGATCAAAGTGAGTATATTTCCGCTATTCTCCTTTACGTATTCACATATTTCATACTTGGATTGATCTTGGGATGACCTTAGAAACCCAACAGTGCAAACCCAATAGAATTAACAAGGGAGCTGTGGTGCGTCTTGACCCATACTACCCAAAACAATAATTTTGAACCTCACAGTTCAACGTCCCGAGAATCGAGCTAGGATCGAGGGGCGGGGGGCGGTCAATGCCATAAGATTTTTCTCATGCTAGGCAGGCCCCGAGTCTACAAACGCCACAGAGACCCTCAGGCCTTCACCGTGATATGCTGTTAAGGATCTGAAATGGGATGACCAACGCCACAAGAGCATTCTCCCTCCTCATGCTATGCATATCCCAAGGCTACAAACGCCACGGAGGCCCGTGGGCCTTCCTTGTGCTATGTACCTCCAATATTGGGAGGCAAACACCATGAAGGCCCGTGGGTCTTCCTCATGCTATGCAAACCCAGAGGTACCGTAGTACTGAAGCCACTAGCCATCCATACGTGCTATGATTACCTTGAGGCACCAAACGCCATGCCGACTCATTCGTCGAATGTGTTATGGATACCCGAGGCTCCAAATGCCACACAGGTCTTTACACTACGATCATTCCTTAAAGATGCAGAATATTGGGTGTTAATATTCCAGCCCGGGAGTTTGATAATGACACCAAAGACTGGCGTGCCGTGGGGGTGCACATTTTTCTCACATGCCTTGCATCCATTTACGCACTCTAAACACAAGTATTTTCACAAGAAATTTAAAACATGTATTTCCCATCCAAATAATAGACAAGCATAGATGAAGAAGCTTTTATTTAAGAAATGTAAAGTCTTATTCATATTCAGGGGATCTACTATCTATCTTACAACTCTTTGAGGGTTATTCTAAGAGAGACTCTTACTGAAAATATCTTTCTTACCAAGCTCTTCGCAGAAACTGGGGACTGGTAGGTTGAACAATGGCTACAATTTCTCTAGAAGGAACTCGCTGGATATCAGCACCAAAGGCGGGGAGAGACCGTCAACCTCCAACTCCTGATATTGTATTTCATTCAACAACTCAACCCTAGGTGCCCCACGATCGGTGATAAACACACAAGTTTCGCAAGCGCACGTATCGCTCAAGTAGTATAAAAATATAGATCGCACGAGGACTTAATTTCTACGTTGTTAATTATTGATGTTATATGTTTACTAGTATCTAATTAAGGTTGGAAGGATTGTTCGTTGGTTAAAGATGGTTTAACTAAATAAATAAATACAAATAAATACAAAAGAAAATAAAATATCTAAGGTTGTGAATCCACCCAATATTACTCTAATGATGAATTGATTCTCCTATACATGTGTAATAAATCAGTTTGTTAACCTGGAACACGAAGATATACAAAAGCCTCTGTTGATAATCAGATGCAAACACCCAAAGTAACCCAATTAACTATATGTCTATGTTAATTAAGAAACTCTGAATTAATTAAGTTCAAGTTCCAATTGTGGCTACCCACGTCTCACAGGTATATGTCTATCATGGAATGAAATCTCTAAAGTGAGATCGTGAGCTATTGAATCTAAGGCTGAAACCTAAAATCCCTTCGTCAAGTTCATTTTAAGTTTACCACATCAACCTTATTGGTGATCAGACAACAAGAAGTATTAAGGTTAAGATTCAATAAACAAGCCAAAACATCACACATAATATAAGACAATCAATTATTAAACTCATGAATATTATGCTTCATCATTTCCCTAGATTAAAAATAAAATATTGGGGTTGGGGGATCCACCTTTAATATTTCAAACCTAGGAATATCACTTTTTATAATATTTAAATCGACATTATTACCACATTATGCTTTCTCAAGAATTAATAATGTCAAAACATATAAAACCAGCCATATAGGCGGTAATCCATTTTAGTCCAATTACATCAACCATATAGGCGGAAATCCAAATTGTCATTAAACCAGCTATATAGGCGGTAACATAGTTTTACCATTAATTAATCTGGATTATTAGATCACAATTCATATATTATAATGTAAGTGAGATTAACCTATATTATCATATTAAAGGCTTCATCTTTTACCCCAGCTAAAATAAATTAGCTAGACATAAAAGAAAATAGAAACACACAAACTATTATTACTAAAAATAAATATACATAATTATATATAGGCAAAAATGCAAACTGACCCTCTAACTTTCATGTTTTGTCAATTCAGTCCTGTAACTTTCAGTTTTGTCAATTCAGTCCTCTAACTTTAAATTTTTGTCAATTCAAGACTCAGTTACAAAATTGACGTTATTGTTGCCAAACCGACGTCGTTTTCAAATTTTTTTTTTCGGAATTAAAAAACAATTCTAAAAAAAAAAGAAAACAGCGTCGTTTTGGTAACAATAACGGCGAATTTGTAACGGAGTCTTGAATTGACAAAAATTGAAAGTTAAAGGACTGAATTGACAAAACTGAAAGTTACAGGAGTGAATTGATAAAACATGAAAGTTAGAGGTCAGTTTTTTTTTTTTTTTTCCTTATATATATAAACAAGACATAATCCTTAGTTTATTATTAATAAAGCTAAGGAAAGTATGAATTTTTAAATGAAATTGGCTGTATTTATAGGGAAAAATTTGGGTTGGCGTCGTGACACGTAGAATCTTGCGCGTCGCGACGCGCTGCTTCTTTACACGTGTCACGTGAAATTAATTGGGAGTCACGACGCGTAGTGTCTTCTGCGTTGCGATATATTGCACAGTTGATGACGTGTGTCGGCAGGCTCTCTTTCGACGCTTGATAGCGACAACGTCACGACACGCAATGTCTTCTGTGTCGCGACGCCCACGTTTGTAAAATTATCCCTCATTCTGTTTTACTTTGCGTCGCGACGCGCAGTGAAATTCCAGATTTGCCCTTATTTATTCCTTATTTCGTCGTTTTGATTCATTGAGTCCCCCGATTTTATTTTTATCTGTAAAATAACCCAAAAAAACAATATAAACGCTCACAAGACTCGAGAAACTTACAAATTATTAAGTAAAAAATACGATAAATATTGATATATTTTCCGCTTGTCACCCTACCTTCTATATAATAACGGGCCCAGAAAACTACTAAATAAGCATAATAAGGTGGAGGCATTATGGAAATCGATCAAGTACACCTGGTATATCGACCATCCCAATATTTCCTGATGATTGTCGCTATCGGCGATGCTCGGCCATCATAGTCGTTTGCTCTATGCACTCATTCAAGCAGTCGTTCCTCACCAGGTCCTCCACCTGCTCCCGCAGATCTCTACATCTCTCCGTGGTGTGTCCTCCCACATTATGGTGCACACAATAACCTTGTTGTCTCTCTTCTCAATGGGAAACTTTCTTGGGTCGGGCTCAATCAATAGACCTTTATCCTGGATTTTCCGAACTATCTGGGCCAGAGGTCTATTTAGGGGTGTGTACATCGTCATTCCGGCGATATGGTTGACCTAGAAAGACGGAATTCTCTCTTGCGTTCAATTATTCTGAGGTATCGGCATAAACTCCTTCTACCTCAGGACGGTATCCTCAAGTCTCTGCCCAAATCCCGCTGATTTTTCGGCCGGGCTGCTCTCGGCTTCTGAACATTCCCACCTTAAGCGATCGTCTGGTCTCCCTCCATCAACACAACTTCTTTATCTGCTCCAAAGCCGTGACATAGTCCAATATCTATTGAATCCTCAAGTGAGACCATAACCTCCTGACCTTGAGGGCCCATTTGAAACTTTCTAGTGCCTCCGAGGACTCATACACTCCGATCTCTAATATCAGGCCTTGGTACCTATCGATAAAGTTTTTCAAGACTCGTCGTCTCCCTACTTCATCAACCTCAACGACCTGACTGCCTTCCTTGGTACGCAAGCCCCTTTGAAGTGCTGTACAAATGATTTTCTCAACTGCGCTAAGTTGCTGATATTCCCCGGGTTACATTCCTGAACCATAAGCTGGCTAACCGCCCCAAATTTAAAAGGGAACACCTTGTAGATGGCCTCTCCGGCCATTCCCTGAATCTCCATCAGCAAAATTATTTTCTCAACATTGGACTTGAGGTCTGTGCTCCCCTTATAGACATTCATTGAAGGCATGGTGAATCTCCTTGGAAATTCCATTGCCGTAATTTCCTTTGAAAAAGAGGATGTCGTCCCCATGTCTTGGTCATTCATTGGCATGTCTTTCATCTTTTCCCCTCACTTCCTCATCTCCTTCTGAAACCAACCCCTTATCTGGTTCTTGGAGCTGTCACGCTCGCATCCACGGGATTCCCCGCATTTCCCACTCCGGGCACGGTACTTTTCGTAACTGGTAGCTTCACACTCCGCTCCCAAGCATCGCTCCATGCCACTGTGTTTGCGAAATACTGGTTGTTTTTGGAGGATTATGAAGTTTTTCTGCCTTCCATTTCTTCCCAAAATTCCCCCGCTGGCGCGGCTCCGACAATGACTACCAATCTCACTCTATGGGTACCCCTCTTTCCATTTTCATCGTTTCTTTCTACTCTGACGATTCTTTTTCTCTCGCTATCTCTCTTTTCTTTTGCTGGGGCTCATTCCATTCTTTTCTCCCGCCTTCTTTTCCTACTTCCCTAACTTCTCCATCATGGCCTTCATGAAGGTTTGAGTTGCCTCTCTTTCCTTTTGAGTATTTTCTCTCTCACTTCGCATGGTTTCTTCCATTTTCTCCATCCACTCTGTCATCGAAGCCTCTGAAGATTTGTGAATCCCGTCTCCTGCTATCGCCTTAGTGTGTTTGGTGCTTCTTGTATTGTTCCTCACATACGGCGCCAACTGTTGACGGCTGTTTTTCATTTCATGGGTATTTCAGGAAAATCACTCCTCGAACAAACCTCCCTCAATTGTGAATTTGTTAGGTTTGTTGGGAACCAAATGCAAACTTAGCAGACAGAGATACACACATATGAACAAAGGATTTAACATGGTTCGGCGGAATGGATCCAACTTACGTCCACGGACACAAGGGAAAATGAAACTTTTATTACTGGCTCGAGTTTGACCGGCCTTTTTTCTTTCTCTAGCTCATGATTCTTTTTGCTCTCTAATACAAATTACAAGTGCTTGTGAATGAAATTGCTCCCAAATCTACAATGAACTCTCAGCTCCTTATATACTAAGCTGAAATATACTATTATGCTAACTTCATGACGTCACCCATGTTGCCAAGTCATTGTTGCTTAGGCTCTCTTACCCAATTACCCTACGGATTATAGCCCGACCGCCTGACACAACTACTACTTGCCACCTGACACAACTACTCTTAGCCACTCATATCTCATTAAACCATTCCACTTTTGGTAAATGCTACACGCTATGCCACAGTGTCAGCCTGTACTCCAACCACCCTATGCGGTTGCGTATGTCAGTCAATAAGCTTGCAGCCTTGTTCCGTCCCATCAGCCGCTGACCTACTTCTATCTCATCAATCCTTGAGAAACCCAAACCCCCATTTAGGGCTTACGTCGCCCAGGCGTGAACATAATACCATTACCCGGCCCGACCTACCTCATTGGGCTAGTGAGTTGAGATGATCGACTGTAAACTGAAATTGTAGACATGTCCTACCAGGTCGGGTCGGTGCTGATACCTTCACTCTCTTCATCTTCCCTGAATATCTTTCCATCCTGGGTCGGGTATCAAGTGCAAACTAATTCTGATTTCCTTGTCAGGCCGGATGCCTATACCTCTTGGATCTGGGCCCTTTGCTCGGGAAGTAAAAATATCTTTTATACCTTTCTTCACACTTGTGCTTTTCTTGGGTAAGGAAATCACCATTAACACTATGTTACCCGTATTACAATAATAAAAAAACAACATAAATAAATTAATATTCTTGTTAATCATATTAATAATGAGAAAAAAAACTCAAAATAATGAGGAATGAGCAAAGAGTGTTTATTATAATTAATTAGTTGATGAATATTTTACTAGTTTTTAAAAGATTATATTAAATATTTTTCTATGAGTATTAATATATATTTATAAAGGTTAATTTTTGGATTTATATATATAAACATAATATATAATAAAATATTTATTTATTTATTGACTAGGGTCGATCAGCAGTTGAATCTCGGTCTGAGATCTGAACCTTCACCCTCTCCCTAACTTGAGTAAAACAATGGGTAAATCTAAAACGTTATTATTGAAAAGTCTTTGCCCACTAATCCTCGGAATTTTTCAACAGTCGTATGAGAAAGCCAAAGTTTTAGACACGAAAATACTTTTCCTTTGAAAGTTCAACACAAGAAAAAACGTATTAGAATGAATCAACCAGGATTATTTTCACATTTCATTTTCATTGATAGTGCAATTTTAAAATTAAAATAGTAATATCACACTCAATTTAACATATTTGTATATAATATGATTTGAGTTCAAGCTCAAATCTATATTAAGTTCTTACTAAATTATTTATGAAAATTTTGTATATATATTTTTGAAAATTTTGTATATATTAAATTCAATTTATGAAAGGTTTGACAAATGAGTAAGGCTTGAAAAAATTCATCCTCGATTTTAAATATTATTTATTAGTATTTTCAAGATATTGAAAAAATAAAATTTCTTAAATCTTAAATTGATATTCTTATCACATAAATGAAACTTAAAGGTTTGACTGTCACACGATCAAATATTGAATCGGTCAATATTGAAAATAAACATGAATTAGGAAAAATAGAAAGTTCAGAATTTCAATTAAATTTAGAAACATTTTATCGTTTGATATGTGATTTTAAATTATTTTTTATTTCAGAATTTTATCTTTTATTTTAAAAATCTCGAATATTGAGAAATCAAAATTATGACAATTTATTACTCTGATTCAAAAAATAATGTAGGATTCAAAACGAAATTTCGAACCATCTCGATGGATTGCGTACCATGAACAATCAATTTGGATCATTGCAAATAAGATATTTTAGAATAAAATTTTTGTTATTTTTCTTTCTTCGTGGACTAATCATCACCATAAATTAATTAAGAGTCAGCCGCCATTAACAGTAACGGCGTTAACTCTGACGTGTGACCACATCAACCAATCACCTTTTTTTGAGGGGTAATGAAAATATTCACTCTAATAAGGAATGTAATTAAAACTGCTATTTCGACTCATTATGAATTTAAAAACTCTAATTTTCGAATTTAATTAGGATTAAATTTAATAATATATAATCACACATTACGAATTTTTTTAGCGGATCAAAAATCATATTCACATCAAAATTTTCCTCAAAAATTAGAGAATTTTATAAAACGGACTGAATATCCCACCCATTTTCACTCATCGTACGGTAGCAGTGTTTCAGGAACCATTTAAATAATTATTTAATTTATAATATTTTTACGTGAAAACGGTAACCAATAATCTACACACACACGGCCATTGAGTGAGAGTGACACTTGAAACAGAGATTTTATTTAAGTTTTACAGAGTGAGAGAGAAAGGGAATGGTCAAAGTTTCCCCGTCAATGGTTAAAACCCTTTAAAAGTGAGTCTCTCTTGTCTTGTTGGGTTTGTATGAAGGGCTTAAAACTTAAAAGCTTTTGTAGTTTTTGTTTGATCAACAAACTTGAATTTTCAGTTAAAAAGATTGTTCATTTTCCTTCTCTGGGGTGGAGAGAGACATGGCAGTAAGCTTCTCCTTTCTTGCTTTTTTGCAAGTTTTGAATTACATTGTGTTATGAGAATTTTAATTAATTTTTGAACTTCTTTCTGTCTTTTTGGTTTTGTCAGAAGAGATGAACATGAAGTAAGCTATTTTATTTGGAAGTTGTATTTTGGTTCAGTTGAGAGGAGATTATTTCTTTATTAATTTTTTTTTTTTTTTTTTAATTTTGTTTTTTTTAGGTTGAGTTTCTTATCATCTGAAACTATCTTTAGTGGGATGACTGTATAGGATCCTTGGATTTTGGACTCTGTTTTGGTGTAGGAATATTTATTCTTATAGTTTGATTTAAAATGTTGAGTTTTGTTATTTCTTGAATTTCTGAAAAGAAATGACAATGTTGGATGTTTTTGTGATTTGGGTTTCTTTTTGTTTATTGGTTTGGAAATTGAATGTATAGGATAATTTCTCTGTTGTTTTTGTAGTAGATCTCATTGTTTTGGTCTTTAATTCTATATTTAGTTCCTAATGAACATGAAATTCAATGATGGGGTTGAATTGTTTGGTAGACTGTTTCAGTTTTTTTTTTTTTTTAATTGCTTGATAACTTGCTGTACAATTAGGATAATTAAACAAGAGACATTAAAAATCAATCAAGTAAATATGAAATGAAAGTAACCATTTGACAACATATCTATATTACTACATTCTTAAGATAGACCCATTGACTTGATAACAACCATATGTATAATTTTCTCACCATGATTAAAATTTTTATGTTGATCCGTTCTGCTTTTTGGATTTTGGTGTTGATGGAGTGGTGAAATTGGCCCTTGCCTTACTTTATAATTTACCATTTTTAAGACATTTTTGAATTTTGGATCTTTTATTATTCTTAGCTTTGTTAGTGTGCCATGATTGATCCAATCTCTTGGACGCTTTGATAAAAGAGAATTCAAGAAATTATATTTCTCTGCTTCTTGGATGTTGCTTCATATGAATAATGGCTTGTAATTATAGATGACATTAGGGTAAATATAACATGCTCTTCTACTGTGGCAGCAACCTTCGCGTGTCCCGAAGTTTGGAAACTGGGATAATGAAGAGAATGTTCCTTACACAATGTATTTTGATAAGGCCAGGAAGGGTCGAATTGGGGGGAAGATGATCAATCCAAATGACCCTCAGGAGAACCCGGACTTACTATCAGAGAAGCCTCTGGGACAAGAAGCAGTTAGAACAACATACGAGAACCGGAGGAACAAAGAGGATGTTGATCTCAGACAGTTCAGAGACTCTCCAACACGTCATGATGATATGAGCCGCAGAGCTTCCACTGAGTTGGCTCATCAACAAGCAGGTCGTGTTGTAGGGTCTGTTGAAAGTTATAAGACTGCAAGAAACAGTGTAGGTTCAGATAACAGCTTTGAGCGCTCCCCTTTACATTCTCATGCAAGGAACACTGGAAGAGGTGGTGTGGACTCATCCTCTCCTTCATGGGAACCAAAGAACGTGTCTAAAAATAGCCATGGTACTCCTGTAAGATCTCGAATGAAGCCAACTCCAAGAGGCGATGAAAGTGTAAAGTTTCTCCCTTATTCACAATCATTTTATTTTATGCTTGAGAATTTGTTTGAAAATTGGGTGTTCTCTTCTAAAGCAAGTCTATGAGAACCCCATCTCTAGTTCCCCTTTCTTCATGAAGTAATTTCTTTTAAAATTCATTTTAACTGACAGTATGATTATGTTCCCATGCTTGGCTGTTTAGCCTCATTTTTTGAAATCTTTTTCCTCATTATGTTCTCCAACTAGATGAAATTTCATTATTGACAACTAGAAGCCGTTTTTAAGTTTCTTAGTAACTTCTCCTGTTCGACAATGTGCTCAATGCATCACACATTTTTTCCAGCTTTTCTTGTATAAATCCAGTCTTGATTAATCTTTCTTTGGACTTCGACTGTTTGGTTTCTGTTGTGATAATCTGATATAGGAGCTGCAGTTCCCAAGTTTCAATGATTGGGATTTGGGATGAGAATATTGCATTAGCTTATAGCTATATTCATACTTTTAACAAAGTGTGGGATTAGAGAAGTGCAGGGAGTAGTTGGCTATGCTGTCAAAGGCGGTAGGCGGTGCAAGACGTTTTGGCAGTTTAACCCACCCAAGCGTTGCCAAAGCGCTGCTCATGCACCCTTTTTAACTTGTCAAAGAGCTGGTTGACTAGTGAAATATGTAGAATTTTTATCTATTATATAAAGTTTCATAACTTAAATAAAAAAATAGAGAGGATATAAATGATGCACTTCTGAATTTCTGACTTTTCATTTCAAATCTGGAAGATTTTGATTGCTTGCAAACGTATTTCAATGCAAAATATTAAATGAAAATGGCATTTAGTGGCATTCTAGTAAACCTCTTTAACTTAGGCATTTTGTTCATAAAACTGTCAAGGCGCCTGCCTAAGCACACCTTAGGCGGCGCCTTTGACAGCCTAGGTAGTTGGTCATTGGCTGAAAAAGTAGCTCTGAGAACAACCGTTGACGTAGAATGGTTGGCTGTTTAGCTTCATTTTTTCATTTTCCTTTTCCTCATATCATGTTATATTCCCAACCTAGATGAAATTTCTTCCTTGGAAAATTGAAGTTGTTTTCTTCTTTTCTTAGTAATGTCTCCTGCTCGACAAGAAGATAAAATGTTTGCCACTAGGGTAGTAGCCCAGCGGTCTTGTAAATTCAAGGTTGTGAGATTAAGTCCCCAAGGGGACTCGTGTTAAAAAAAATATTTTAATTTAACGCAAAACTTTATCATAGTCTCCTCTTGTTCTCATACAAATTCATCAGTCTTCATTTTAAATCTTCTTTGTTCCTGACTGTAGTTGCTATTGTGACAGCCTGATAGAGGAGCTGCAGTTCCCAAATTCGGAGATTGGGATGAGAATAACCCTTCGTCAGCTGACGGTTTCACTCACATTTTTAACAAAGTGCGGGAGGAGAAAAATACTGCAGCGAGAGCACCAGGCATGCGAAGTCCATCCCCACAAAGAAACTATCGTAGGCCAACTAACAATGATAGTGGCAAGGTATGCTAATATCAACTTCTGTTTCCCACAAAGCAAGCACATGGGCACTTCACTTGTAGCTTTTCTTATGTTCCTTGAGATCCTTACGGCTCTTTCTCTTACTCAATTTTTCAGTGTTGTTGCTTCCCTTGGGGCAAAAAGTAAAATGAGTGAAGTCTTCAAACTTATTGATAATGAGGTGGATGCAATATGTAAATACTTTGAAGTCCCTCTCCACGGAAGAGTAACGTATTTCATCTTCATTGTTGAATAAACTGTCTTTTGGTGGCAAAAGATCTCCAAATATATTTTTCCCTTTATTTAATTGGACAATCTTATAGGAAGTAGGGTTTTGAAAAAAATTAATTTGGGTTTTTTTTTAAAAAAAAAAAAGCCCCGACTGGTGGAAAATATCAACCGACGCGTTTGTATATCTCCATAATAATGTCACATGGATATATTCGAAGTCTTATTAGTTCGACTCGCATTAAAATTGATATGGACTTAAAAAATGATTCATTTAGTAAATGAATTAATTCGATTTGATTCGTTTATTAAATGAATCAAATATGAATTTGAGCTCATCGATTCATTTATGATTTATTTATTACTTTCCTTTTATTAGTTTTTGTTATTTTTTTAATTAAATTCGAAAAATTATTGGCAATTATCACAGAAAAATAAGCCTAGATTTATTGGTTATTTTTATTAAATTCATTAATTATATATTTCATCTATATATTTATAAAGAATTAATGTAAATATATTACGATAAATTATGTCATTAAATTATGTCAGGTCAAAAAAATATCCATTTATTGAACAAATTGAATACGAACTCATTATTTTTTGATTCGATTTTTTTAATATACAATACAAATTCGATTTGTCAATTTATTTTATCATCCCTAAAGATATAAAATCTTTGGTTCCCTTTGGCATTAGTGATGTAGCTTAAGAACTGCAACTTCATTGAAATGGAAGCTCTAGCAACGAAATAATAGTTGACAATATTCCGTAAATATGATTTTTAAATATCAATTTTGACAAAAATAATAAATATAATATGAATTTTATTTGTTTCCAAAATAACAGTGTGGTAAAATTACTTTAACTTTTACATCAAATACTAAGACATACAACACTCAAACTACTAAACTAAAGTACTAAACAGACTCTTTTTTTTATTCTACTAGAACGATTTTCAAATAATTTTAATGGACTGATTACTCAAATTTAGGGGTTAAAACAAAAAAAAAAATATTTTGCTTATCATCTAAGGATGAAGAACGATTCCAGATATATGAAATCAAATCATGGAACCGATTATCTTAAAATAAGATCATACTTAATAATTAGGAATCAATTTTTTTTCTGAATAGATTTCAGTTCTCCAATGATTGGAACCGAACTAGAGAACCAAATTTTCTCAAGTATTACTCCATTTGTAGAGGACAACTCTGTCACTTGATTATTATTTTTTTTTCAAAATTTTATTTTCTTTGAATT
The DNA here is from genome assembly GCA_019454045.1 of Zanthoxylum bungeanum. NCBI lineage: Eukaryota > Viridiplantae > Streptophyta > Magnoliopsida > Sapindales > Rutaceae > Zanthoxylum > Zanthoxylum bungeanum. Next base: position 71,511 of record SKCR01038005.1, read on the forward strand.
TGACTTTGTCAAAATTTTATTGATGTTGTGACTAGAGTTAAGCTAACAAGACTTAATGATAGAATAGAGTGACGTTTCAGTAATAACATCACTCTCTCTTACCTTTTGTTTGCAGATGATAGCTTAGTATTTTCTCAAGTCTCCACTCACTTGAAAGAGATCTTCAATTTCAGGAAATCATCTCTCATGTTTAGCCCCAACACATCAGCTAAGAACATTCAAGCTATCAAAGACATTTTTAGACTGGAAAAGTACTTAGGGCAAAACAATCTTTTTTCATTTGGAGGAAATGAAGTCCTTATCAAGGCTGTTGCCCAAGCCATTCATTCATATGCCAAACAGCTTGTGCGAGGAAATTCAAAGAAAACTCTTGGTCTTTTGGTGGGATTCGACTGATACAAATAAAAAATGGGCTTTAGAGTGTTTGAAGTCTTCAATCAAGCACTCCTTGCAAAACATGGTTGAAGGATTCGTGATCGGTGGTAAATACACACGTAACGCAAGCGCACGTATCGCTCAAGGAGTATAAAATGTATCGATCTTACGAGGACTTAATACCTATGCTATTAATTTATGAAGTTAAATTTATACAAGTATCTAATTGATTTGATTGTTGGTTGGATGATGATTTTTATCTAAAATAAGTAAATAAAACAAAACAAATGTAAATTTTAAGTTTTAAACAATGATATGAAAATATCCATTGTGAATCCTACCAATATCTTTCTAAAGATGAGTTGATTATTTTATGCTTGTGTAATATGTCAGTTTATTAACCTGGAACACGAAGTTATGCAAAAGCCTCTTCCAATGATCAGATGCAAACACCCAAAGTAACTTAATTAACTATATTCCTATGTTAATTAAGAAACTCCAAATTCATTAAGTTTAAGTTCTAATTATGGCTACCAACGCCCGATAAATATATTCCTATCCTGGAAGGAAATCTCTACGGTGAGTATGAGATCGTGAACTATTGAGTCTACGGCTAAACCCCATTTTCCAAGTTCATTTTAAGTTTACATAATCAATCTTATTAGTGACCAATTAACAAGAAGCATTAAGAACTGCACTCAATAAATAAACCAATACATTACACAAGACATAAGAAAAGTCAACTTATTAAATCATTGATATTGGTTTTCATCACAACCTTAGACAATGTATTTAGTTACGACGCATATATAGGATTACTAAAGACATAAATAAATAAAACATCATGCTACTAATTGAAAATTAAAAAGGTAAAAATTACAACAATGAAATAAAATGATGGGGTTTGGGGATCCACTTTTATTATTTCAAATATAGAAATCTCTCTTATTATAATATATAAATTTGCATTATATTACCAACCGAAAATATAGGCGGTATCCTGATTAAGTGAGATTTTAATTAATTCCAACCGACTATAAATGCGGTATCCAATTAAATCAGGTTAAAATTAATTTAATTAAGTCCAACCAATCATAAAGACAGTATCCAATTAAGTCAGGTTTTAAGATAATTTATATATTATAAAATAAGAGAGATTAATCTAAATTATAATAATAAAAGTTTCACCTTCACCCCAGCAGAAAGAAGTTACCTACTAATGCTTTTAAGTAAAACAAAGAAAGATTTATTACTAAAAATAAAAATTAAATACAAGAAAACTGAAATAAACAAACAAGATAATCTATTCTTAGTATCCTAAGGAAATTCTCTAGAAGAAAGTATGAAGAATTCATTTGATTTCAGCCTCTATTTATAGGCTCCAAAAACGCCACGCGTCACAATGAACAAAGTCTTACGCGTCGCGACGAGTGCTACAATACTGTACAAGTGTCGGCAAATCAATAATTGTGCTGACATCATGATGATATTGTGACGACGCACGTGATGACGCGATGATGACGCATGTGATGACGTTTTGGCATCTGAATTATTGGTTTCGAGTCGCGACACATAGGATATTGCGCGTCGCGATGCGTGAATAATAAATTTCCCATTTTGCCATTTTCCATCCGTTTTTTTACCGTTTTATCCCCGATTTGATTCCATTGAGTCCCGAAATCTTATTTATCTATAAAATAACACAAAAAACATCAAAATATTCACAAAACTCGGGAAACTATACAAAATATTAAGTAAAAGGGGCGGTAAATATTGATATATTTTTCGCTTATCACACCTCCAAACCTAACATTTTACTAGTCCTCGAGCAAAACAACAAAATGAAATGAAATAAACAACTTTAAAATAAATTAACCTAAGCCACTTTCGTAGGGATCACAGTTGCATTTAGCGTATGCAACAAGCCTTTAAACCCCTAGGTGTCCCCAGTGGACGAGCGACGATACCCACAAACGTCAATCAAATGTTCAATCAATCATACAAAAAATAAAAAGATAAACAAGTTAGTAACTAAACAAGTGAAATTCTTATGCAAGTTAATAGTTGTTTTCTTTCTTTCTAAATGACCAAATAAGTAAATTCTCCGATTATTTCTACCATTCTTCATATACACAATTAACAAGGTATTAATCAATTCACTGTGCCCACAATATTCATGAGTGTAGTTGAAAAAAGAGTAATATTTTTGTTCTAAAGTTATATCAGAATTCACACTTTTTTGACAATGGATCTTTTTTATGTACAATTTTTTTTTATATAACATCTTTAATCCTTGTAGCGAGCTTTGGGCCAGTGACTCCCAAACCAGTTGGCTTTAGGGCACTAGGTGTTAAGACACCCATACGGACTTAATTACTCGGATCTCAGATGTTAAAAGTTCTACCGTTTGACGCGAACAATCATTGCTTACTGAGGCAAGACGTCCTGTTACTAAGTAGAAACTTTATTATTATTAACTCAGGCTTTTTCGTTTGACGCGAACAATCAATTCTTACTGAGGCAAGATGTCAGGTTACTAAGTAAAAACATGATTAATTATTTATATACACATTTTCTTCATTTTTTTCATCGCTTTCAGGTGCTTCTTCCAATAAATTAGAGCACTGAATATTACAAACTTTCACATACAACCCATGTTCATATGTTACCATGTATGTTAATAATACCTGTCAAATGAGCATAAAAGATCAAATTTAGTCAATATTATGGAGAATTTACGAATTTAAATAATTCAAAATGAAATAAACAAAAATTAACTAGTTAAGAATTAGGCTAAGATACGTCTCAGGAGTGGAAACTCCTTACACAGCTATTTCAAGCACAATTCCACATTGTTAGTCAAGTTAAAAACATAACCATCAAATTTTTATTTATTTTTATTTATTTTTTTTAATATTTAACACACACAAACAAGATACTAGCAACTATCCACTCCCCCAAACCTAATTGAGATATTGTCCTCAATGTCTAAAAAGAAGAAGAAAAATTTAGAAAACAGTACATTGTTAGCGTGAAATTCTACATATAAAAAGAAAACTAAAGGTTAAGATCCAAATTTATTCGACGCTTCTTATCACGATCATTATCAGACCAGTTTATCCTGGAAATGATAGGGTCAATTTTTGGTTCAAAGGCTAAGAGTTGGTCAATTAAATCATTGGCTGTTCTGGCAGTGAATATGATATCTTTTACAGGTTTTGATAGTAACCCATTTCTCATGGTATGTTCAAGAAACACAAAAAGAAAGTTAAAAAATCCATCAACATTAAAAAGTCCAATTGGTTTGTGGTGTATGTTCAAGTTCGCCCACAAGCCACCTGGCAAAGCAATGAAAGCATCATCATGATTAATCATTTCAACCAATCGTTCGGACATACCTGACACAATGCATTCCTCTCCGTTTGATTGTCTGATAAGATTCGCCTCTGCCAAAGATTTTGGAATGATCCCAAAAACTTGACTACCTCCTTCCTGTACGGCTTTTGAAACATATTCTATCAGTCCAAGATTGCCACCACCATATACTAAGTGTATATTTCTCTCAGCTATGACTCTACCCAATTCTTTTGTTGCTTTAACAAATTCTGGTTTAGATCCAGAACTAGTCCTGTAAACACACACAAATGTTAATGACTCGTCTTCTTGAAGTTGCTTCCATTTTTTTTACTCTCTCTCTAATCTGTATGTGTTGAAGAGAGCAATGCCGAGCTGGATTTATAGATCCTGAAAAAGGGTCAGTAATAATTGCACTAGTACCTGCCAGATGAAAAATATTAGCTGAATAATAAAATAAATCGTGAAAGTCAAAAGTCTGGATCTTGTCGGTGAAAATAAAAGGAATCAAAATAAAGCAAATCATAATTATTATGTAAAGACAAAGAAATCAAAACAATAATATGTAAAAGTAGTAACGGCTTGAATAACCTCTATAGGTCAGGGAAAAGCTTCCCATCCAATTTTCTTATAAATTGGCAAACATGGTCTTTTAAAGTTAGATTCTCGAAACTCAATTGTTGTCTTTCTCTTTGAAACTGTGTATGTAAATTACGAATTACGTGATAGACATATCCACTGGGATATGTCTTAAGAGTCAATGATATATCATCTAGAGACTCCTTACTCATGTCATCCCTAATGAATTTTATTTTATCTTCGCGATTATCAGACATCATTTCTAAATAACGACAACGAGTATTGCATGTACATCATGCATATTTATAGCAAACATCTAATTGTTTAGCTCTTCTTTTCTTAGCATAGGTGTTTTTTCCTAAACCATGGAGAAATGAAATAAAAGAGTCAGATGACTCACCTGCCAAGCGAACTCGTGCTTCAATTATCCATTCTTTCAATGCGTGCTTTGTAGACTTTCATCAGAGAATTTTGAGGGAGAGAAGGAAAATGCTTGTGAAGTTTTGCGAGAATGTCTTCCATTTTGTCTGCAATTATTCCTATAAAAATTAAACCACAAAAGAAAACACACAATATCTCAATATATACATAAATTGCATGAGTTGCCTCCCTGCTAGCGCTAAGTTTAACATCGTCAGCTAGACATGACTGCCCAAATGTTAGGCTGGATCAACAAGTGTGAGACTCTCTTTTTGTCACTCAAATGATTCTCCCCAATAGTCTTGACATGTTGACTACTCACCCTAAATGTGTTGTTGGAGTTGGGGTTATATATCTCAACTACTCCGTAGGGTAACACTTGGGTAATCACAAATGGACCTAACCACTGTGATTTCAGCTTGCCAGGGAAAAGTTTCAACCTTGAGTTGTATAACAACACCTGCTACCCTGTTTCCAATTATCTGCGCACTATTTTCTGATCATGCCATTTCTTGGTCTTTTCTTTGTACAGTTTGTCATTCTCATAAACATGAAGGCGAAATTCCTCCAATTCATTCAGTTGGTGGAGCCGTTTTTCTCCTGCTGCTTGCAGATCAAAATTTAGGTTATTCAGTGCCCAATACGCTTTATATTCGAGCTCCACAGGAAGATGGCACGCTTTCCCAAAAACCATTCGATATGGGGACATTCCAATGGGTGTCTTCTAAGCTGTCTGATAGGCCCATAATACGTCATTTAATTTTTTAGACCAGTCCTTCCTTGTTGAACCAACGGTTCTCTCCAAGATTCTTTTGATTTCTCTGTTTGAGACTTCGACCTGACCACTTGACTGCGGATGGTAAGCAGTGGTAAATTTGTGAGTAACTCCGTATTTGGCTAGGAGTGCATCGAAGTATCTGTTGCAGAAGTGTGTGCTACCATCATTGATAATCGCTCGAGGTGTTCCGAAGTGAGTGAAAATATTATTTTTGAGGAATTTTGACACCACTTTGAAGTCATTTGATGGCAGTGTTGTTGCTTCAACCCATTTGGAGACGTAGTCTACTGCAACCATAATGTACAAGTTTCTATATGATGGAACAAAAAGTCCCATAAAATCAATTCCACATACATCAAATATTTCCACTTCGGGAATGCTTTGAAGAGGTCATTCATTTTTCCTCGAAATATTTTCCGTTCTCTGGCACCTATCACATTGAAGAACTAATAAGTGAGCATCTTTAAACAAGGTGGGCCAGAAACCTGATTGCAGGACTTTGGCCGCAGTTTTATCTCTGCTGAAGTGTCCGCCATATGGAGATGAGTGACAATGTTGCATGACACTATTAACCTCCTCATGTGGTACAAAACGCCGCAATAACTGATCCCTACAATGTTTGAATAGGTATGGCTTATCACAGACATTGTGCTTGACTTCTTTGAAAAATTTCTTCCATTTCTGATGTGTCCATTCCAACGGCCATTTCCCCGATACTATGTAGTTTACATAGTCATCATACAATGAGACTTCCTATTGCTTGATGGCAAACAACTGTTCATCTGGAAAATTTTCTTTGATTGTCAGTTCATTGTCAGTTGTACCTCCATTTTTTAGCCTTGACAAGTGATCTGCCACTTTATTTTATGTCCATTTCCTGTCTCGGATCTCCATGTCAAATTCTTGCAGTAGAAGCACCCAACGGATCAATCTAGGCTTGTCATCTTTCTTCGCGATCAGGTATTTGATTGCTGAATGATCTGTGTAGAACACCACTTTCAGACCCAGCAAATAGGAGCAGAATTTATCAAAAGCAAACACAAATGTGAACAAATCCATTTCAGTTATTATGTAGTTGAGTTGTGCTTCATTTAAAGTTTTACTGGCATAGTAAATGATGTGAAAAACTTTCGCCTTATATTATTGTAAAACTGCACCTACAACAAAATCACTAGCATCGCACATCCCTTCAAAAAGAAGCGTCCAATTTGGTGCTACTATGATGAGGGCAGAGACCAACTTCTGTTTCAAGATCTCGAAAGCATGGTGGCATTATTGGTGAAGTGGAAAAGCACATCTTTCTCTAGTAGATTGCACAAAGGTTTTGCAATCTTGGAGAAATCTTTGATGAATCAGTAACAGATTTGTATCTTCACATCTTTGTAACACTTTTCTCAGATTTTGCAAGCAGTGGTCGAACGAATCTCCAAACACTGAGAAGTCATCCATGAAGACTTCCATGCTTTGTTCTATCATGTCTGAAAAGATGGCCATCATGGAACGTTGAAATATGGCAGGAGCATTACATAGTCCCAATGGCATCCTGCAAAATGCAAAAGTACCATACTGGCATGTGAAAGTGGTTTTCTCCTGATCTTATGGGGCAATGGAAATTTGATTGTACCCTGAATATTCATCCGGAAAATAATAGAAATCATGCCCCGCCAGTCTGTCTAGCATCTGGTCAATGAATGGTAGCGGGAAATGATTCTTCCGTGTGGCTTTGTTCAGTTTCCTGTAGTCAATCCATACTCTTCATCTAGTCACGATTCTTATCGGAATCAACTCGTTCTTTTCGTTTGTGACTATAGTCATTCCTCCTTTCTCGGGTACATATTGCATAAGACTTACCCAAGAGCTGTCAGAGATGGGGTAGATGATGCCTACATCCAACCATTTGATGATTTCTTTTTTTACAACTTCCTTCATTATTGGATTCAGTCTCCGTTGATGCTCAACTGTGGCTTTGTACTCGTCGTTCATCAGGATTTTGTGCATGCAAAATGATGGACCGATGCCTCAAATGTCTGCTATAGTCCAGCCAATAGCTCTCTTGTGCTCACGTAGCACTCTCAACAACTTATCTTTCTGCACCCATGTTAGCGACAAAGAAATAATCACAGGTAAATCAGAAGAGTTTTCCAAGTATCCATACCTGAGATGGCTCAGAAGTGGCTTTAGTTCCAGCTGCGGTGGTTCTTTAATCGAGGACTTGATTCATTCATTTTTGGTAGTTCCAAGCTTTCCATATGTGGTGTCGATCTGAAGCGAGAGGCTCCGTCAAGATAGTTGATACATTCCAGAATCTCATCATCTAATTCTTTGTCAGTCATGTTGGTGATGCATGCTTCCAGTTTTTCAGTGGAAAATTGCATTGCATCTGTGTTCTAGATGATACTATCTATTACATCAAGTCTGAAACATTCCTTCTCTCGTTCATCATTTGAAAATTTCATGGCTTTGAAAATATTGAATGTTACTTCTTGATCCTGCACTCTTATGGTTAGTTCACCTTTTTGTACATCAATGATGGTTCGACCGGTAGCCAAGAATGGTCTCCCGATAATGATGGGTACGTATTTGTCTTCCTCCATGTCAAGGACAATGAAATCTGCTGGGACAATGAATTTATCCACTTTGACCAGTACATCTTCCACTACCCCTCTCAGAAATATGAGTGATCTCTCAGCAAGTTGTAGAGTGACTGAGGTGGGCTTTGCTTCTCCAAGCCGTAGTTTCCTGTAAATAGAAAAAGACATCAAGTTAATACTAGCACATAAATCACACAAAGCCTTACTGAAGTAATGTTCTCCTATGGTGCAAGAGATGGTTAAACTGCCAGGATCCTTCAACTTTAAGGGAAGCTTCCTCTGAATGATAGCGCTACATTCTTCTGTCAATCCTACAATCTCGTAATCTCCCAATCTTCGCTTTCGTGATAGAATATCTTTCATGAATTTGACATAACTGGGCATTTGCTCCAATGCTTCTGTAAATGAAATGTTGATATGCAGATTTTTGAAGATCTCCAGGAATCGAGGAAATTGTTTGTCCAGTTTGTGTTTCTGGAGACGCTGTGGAAAAGGTGGAGGTGGATTAAATCTTTCTTGATCATTTTCTTTTGCCTATTTTTCCTCCATCTGTGGATTTGCTTCATTTCTTTCTTTTCTAACATTCTGAGTAGATGTCTTGACTCCAAAATCTTTGTTGATTTCAGTGCCGCTTTTCAACATGATGGCTTGGCATTGCTCCATCCCTCCGTTCCTTGGATTTGGTTCTGTGTTGCTAGGAAGGGTACCTTGTGGTCTATAACTCTGACCATTGGCCAATTATCTCATTTGTTTCTCTAGTGCCTTCAAAGATGTTGCTTGATTTTGAACCACAGCTGCTAAAGCGTCGTATTTGGCTTCTTGGTTTTTCATCTAGGCAAGCACATCTGCTATTCCTGGTTCTTTTTCATACTACTACTGGCTTTTATTATGTTATTGGAATCCTTGTGGTGGATTGTTCCTTTTGTTGGGGCAGTTGTGGAACCATTGGGGTTGGATCGGTGCCCCGGACAGCGGAAATGGGCCTAACCCATGGATATTATTTATGGGTGTAATATTAAATCATTTAATGAAATACTATATTCCATTATGAGTGTATAGGAAAAAACTGAGACTGAATCGGAGCCCGGAAAGTCCCAAACGAAGTAAAACAAAAACTGTGCGCGAAAAGAATGCGACGCGCCTGTAAGACAGGCGCTACAGTGCGCTCGTGCACTGTAGCGCCCAGGTCTATGTGTCTTCCTTTTTTTTTCTAATTTTCAAATGCTTTTAAATGCTTCAGCTCTCTGGATTCTAGAGAGCTGATGCAATTAAGGTCTATTACCCTAATTGCTTCCGGTCTTCCCTAAACACTCTAAAAACATCCAAAATTAATTTTTAATTTCAAAAGCAATATCAACATATGTTATAGAATAAAAATCAAGTTTTTCAAAATATCAAATATTTTTCCAAAAACATAAATTTATTCTAAATACGTACTTGCGTAAATTTTGAATCCAATATACAAACCATTTTAGAATCCCAATTAGAAATGTCTCATGAACAATTCTATTCCACCTAAAGGTGGTCAAGTGAATCTAGAATGGTAGCCATAACTCTAAGCTTTAATCTAGAGTTCCAAACTCTAATTAATTGTTCCATGTCCAACATGAACATCTTTGACCTAATTACAAGCATGTTGTGGTTATACTTCTAAAGTATCCTAACACAATTGATTAGCCTTATTCAACATTAAGTTATGTGATCATGCATCTAATACACAAATAAACATAGCTTAGGAGAAGATAAAACATTATCTAGTAAGCTTGATGCAAGATCTAATCTATTTCTCATTGTTGAAATCATCGGAGAACCTCCAAGGTGTGCAAGATCGACTTCAAGATCCAACGCAAGCTTCACTTCACTTCACTTCAAGATCTAATCTTGATTCTCCTAGATGAAATGTTGTAGAGACCTCACAAGCTTCTCTAAACACTTCTCTAACTTAGGCTAATTTCTCTAAGAATTTACTTGTATTTGAACTTGTAATTAAAACCTTCATAAAGCTTGCTATTTATAGCAAAACTTAGGCAATTTTTAATTAATAAAAGTTGTAATCAACTTTTAAGTGGGCTTAATCCAATTTACCCAAATGTGTATAATTAGGTGTGACTAATCTCCATTGTCTCCCACTTTAATTTAATCCAATTAAATCAAGCCAAAGATTAAGAAATAGATTAGTTAAATGTTTTCCGCCTTGATTTAATCCAATTAAATCAAGCCAAAACCACCTATTATTACATACTTACAATTACCATAATATCCTCAAAAGGTAGAGATAATTATGATTTTACAATTAAGTCATTGTGTAATTATTGAATTAATCCAATTAATCCAATTAGGTCAAAGAAAATAATCAATGTTATCAAATAACACTTGATTATCTTAGTTGATAATTATAATATCGAATATTATCTTTTATCAAAAATAATCGGCTACCCAACTGCTCAACGACTACACTTCATATTGTGACTCTCTAAGTTCAGACACGTTCGTCATATAAGCCTAGCAATATGTACGCAATTCGGCCACCTCCGAATTCATGAAGAATACAATGACATTTCTGAACTATACAAGTCGAGGTTATCACATATGTTTAACAATCCCTCCGTCGTAGCCTATCCCAGTTGTGCTTAGGAAACATAGAATATACCGTCAAGTTTCCAAGACGTACATCTCATGTCGACATGTCCACGATTCTTCATAACTGATGCGATCCACCCTAGGTGATCGACTTGGCCAAAGATTTAAGAATCATGACTTTACTCACATGGATACCTAAACCCTTATGGTACACATATGGGCCGACGGATCCTATCTTGCTTCGCAATTGATTACTGAGTGCATCGATCCATACCCAACGAACATCTAGAGGCCAGACCATGAAAGGTTTCTGAAATACATGGCATCTAAGTGTGGAGGATCTCACACAAAATCAATGCTATCATATAGTCAAAGGATTACATATGCTACTCGACTCGAGGAGATTCCTATTGACGGTGTTGTGTACTTCCAACTATTAGGAATCACATGTGAGTCATTCAGTATTTGCTCCAACAGAGACCCACATGTCTATACGAGTTTCCAAAACTCATAGTACATCACGTTAAACCATTGGAACTCCAATTCCAATATACGACATGTGCTAGTCTTCTAGGTTATAGGAATTCGACCGTATACCAAAATCAACGAATATGAATTTTTACTTTAAGAATAGTTTACACCTAGTGTCAAAACTATTCTAAGGTTGATGTCATTCTTACCATATCTATACATCAATCTAATACGCATAATGACAATACCATTAATGAGGTATGAAATGAAAAATATAGTTATTTTTTTAATAAATAATAAAATATACAAATCGGATTGGCACTCCAAACACCAACTCCATCAAACTCCCATTTGCTTAGTGCCAATCTGGATGGTACCGTAGTCCCATCTCCTCCACATGTTTATCGAATAACTAGGAGGTAAGGCCTTTGTAAGCGGGTCTGCTATGTTGTCTTGTCCTTAACCTTCAAGACCACTATGTCTTTTCGTTCAATTATCTCTCTAATTACGTGGTATTTCCTTTCCATGTGTTAGACTGGAATGCGCCCTCAGCTCCTTAGCCTGCACGATGGCTCTGTTATTATCACAGTACAATGGGATCGAATCGCAATACTAGGCACAACGCCAAGTTCTGTGATAAAATTTCTAATCCAAACAACTTCTTTAGCAGCTTCTGAAGCCGCTATAAATTCCGCCTCAGTGGTGGAATCAGTTGTTGAGCCTTACTTTGAACAACGCCAACTAATTGCACCACTGTTAAGGGTAAATATGTATCATGATATAGATTTTCTATCATCTGGATCTCTCTGGAAGTCGGAGTCTGTATAACCCTTAACTTGTAGCTCATTTTCTCCATATATCAGAAACTTATCCTTGGTGCCTTTAAGATATTTTAGGATATATTTCACAGCCGTCAAATGATCATTACCTGTATCAGATTGATATCTGCTGGTCACACTGACGCCGAAATTGATGTCAGGTCTAGTACATAACATATCATACATTATGCTTCCAATACAAGAAGCATATGGCAAGTTAGACATCCTAACTCTCTCTTCCTTAGTTTGAGGTGCCATTTTCTTCGAAATATGTATACCGTATCGAAAAGGTACATTTGCTGCCTTGCAGTTGGTAAACCCATACCTTTCTAACATATTATGTATTTAAGTCGATTGTGACAACCCTATAAGCTTCCTAACTCTATCTCGGTAGAGCCTTATACCTAGTATATAGGAAGCTTCACCCATATCTTTCATGGAGAAGTTCTTGCAAATGTAGGCTTTCACACTTTGCATCATCCTTATATCAGTTCCTATGATAAGGATGTCATCTACATACAAGACTAAGAAAACTATCATGCTCCCACTAACTTTCTTATAAACACATGGTTCTTCCTCATTTTTTATGAATTCAGATAATCTAATCATCTCATCAAAACGAGGATTCTAGCTTCGGGATGTCTGTTTAAGTCCATAAATAGACTTTTGGAGCTTAAAAACCAAGTTTGAAGTCTCAATGGATACGAAACCCTCTGGTTGTTCCATATAGATATCCTCTTTAAGGAATCCATTTAGGAAAGTGGTTTTCACATCCATCTGCCATATCTCATAGTCATGATATGCAGCAATGGCTACAAGAATCCTAATGGATTTTAGCATGGCTACTGGTGAAAAAGTTTCCTCATAGTCAATCCCAGGACATTGAGTGTAACCTTTCGCTACCAGTCGGGCCTTAAAGGTTTCCACCTTTCCATCGGGCCCTCACTTCCTTTTATAAACCCATTTACAACCAATAGGTTTAACTCCTTCAGGTTGTTCAACTAAGTCTCAGACTTGATAGGAATGCATTGAATCCATTTCAGATTTCATGGCTTCCTGCCATTTTCCCGAATCGATATCCAATATCCTTTCTTTATACGTAGTCGGATCTGTTTCCTCCAAGAGGAGAACATCAAGGCTCACATCAGATGTTAAAAACAGTCTCTCAGGAGGCCTTGATATTCTATTTGACTTACGTAGAACCTGTGTTGTAAATCTTCACCTAGTTGGATCTCTGGTTCCATCTCAGGTTCTTTAATGTTGGGATCAAACTCATCAAGTTTAATCTCTCTACAATTCCCACTTTCTCTCAAAAATTACTTTTCAAGAAAAGTTACAAAGCGAACAACAAATACAATTCATTGTTCGGAATCATAGAATTGATATCCCATGGAATTATCAAGATATCCAGCGAACCTACAATTATACCCTATGGGTGCTAGTTTATCCCGCTGCGTAATTCTAATATATGGAGGACAACCCCAAATCTTTAAATGTTTAAGACTTGGATTTCTATTGTACCGTATCTGATAGGGGGTCGTAGAAAAACTTTCGATGGAACCTTATTAAGTATGTATGCAGTAGTTTGTAAAGCGTAACCCCAAAGGTAATAAGGAAGATCTATATAGCTCATCATCATTCACACCATATCCAATAAAGTACAATTTCTACGCTCAAACACTCCATTGTGTTGAGGTGTTCCTGGTGGGCTATATTGGGCGAGAATTCCATTTTCCCTTAAATAATTTATGAATTCTTCACTCATGTATTCACCACCTCGATCTGATCTAAGGCACTTGATGAATTTTCTGTTTTGTTTTTCTACTTCGTTTCGGAATATTTTGAACTTGTCAAATGTTTCCGACTTATGTTTCATCAGATAGACATATCCATATCTAGACTTATCATCTGTGTGAAAGTCACAAAGTATGTCGAACCATCATGAGCGACATGATTTAATGGACCACACACATCACTGTGTATTAATTCCATTAAATCTCCAGCACGGTGTCCAACACCTTGAAATGAGGCCTTTGTCATCTTTTCTTTAATACATGACTCACAAATCGGATAAGGATCTAAGGTAAGATTTTCAATCAAATCATCATTTACCAATTTGGATAGACATCTAACACCTATGTGGCCCAATCTCATATGCCATAATTCAGTATTATTTAATTCAGACTTCCTACATGTATTTTTCTCTATATTAAAGACATCTCTACATGTTTTCAAAACATAGTGACCATTTGATAAAGAACATTCACATTTCAATAAATTTTCTTTATCATACAAACATAAAGTTTCATTTCCTACAGGGAATTGAAAATATGAGTAGGACTGCCAGTGTCTAACACTCATCCACTATTTACATCTAAGGCTAATGAGATGTCAATAATTGAAAAAATACAAAGCGTACCATAGGGTCATGCTTTAAGCTCTGGACAGTCCTTCTTCCAATGTCTAGACTTCTTGTATTGTAGACATTGATCACGAGCTACTTTCGATTTTGCACCTTTGCGCTTCTTGGAGTTTTTCTTTGATATCTTCTTCTTCCCCATCTTGATTTTCTTTGACTTCCCAGGAGTATTTGAAGAGCCAGCTCCACTATGGAGATACAGTGTGGGGTTACCTTTCTTCAAATCTTGCTCTGCCGTGCGTAGCATGTTATGAAGTTCTTCGTATGTGGCTTGCATCGAATGCATATGGAAATTCAATACAAAGCCAGCATAAGAACCAGACAAAGAAGACAAAATCAAATTACGGTCCAGCTGTTCATAAAACATAATGCCCTGTCGTTCTAGATATCGAATCTGGTCTATCATGTTCAAAACATGAGTGCTGACAGCTCCTCCCTCATTGAGTTCAGCACGAAACAATTCCTTAGACCTTCGATAAAGTTTCATCTCTTGATTTGCCTCGAACAACTCCTTGAGTATTCGCATGATGCTCAAAGCATCTGGTACTTCAATGTACTGTCTCAACAAATTTGGAAATATCGATCCCAATATGTAGTATTTCACATTCAGGTTATCATCCTTCCATCTATCAAAAGTTTCTCGCCCTTTTGGAGTGGAGTCTGGATCAATATCAGCCGGTAGTGGATTGATAGTGACATAAGTCAACTTTTCATACTCCAAGACAAGGCGTATGTTCATTTCACATTCTAAATAGTTCTCGGCTCCTTTTAACTTATATGAATCCAAAAGTTTCATCAATGGATTAATGGCAGCCATCTACAAGACAATATTTTTGAGTAGTAGCAGAATATTTTTCATTTCAAAAGTGATAACACTAATTAATTATGGAATTTTAAATCTATTAGTGCCCTCCCACTACTTTACGTAATTCCGTAATCTCCCTTAACGAAAAAATAGAAATTTAACTATCAAAATTTCATAGCGGGAAGTGGATCCCATGACATTTACTCCAGCCTCACACTAATGACGATATTGGCCTTTGTAAACTCATTAGGTAGACCTCCAAGGCCAATCACTTCATGTGACTCCTAGTTTGGTCCTGAACCGTTTCTTATCCTCACACAAATGATGATATTGGATTAAGACATATTCTAGGTGTATACTTGTCAATGTGCACTAATGAGCTTCGTATGTACACCCTCACATTAATGATGATAGTGGGCGACTACGTTAACTCATCACGCTACATCTAATGTTTTACCGGAGCGACCTAAGTTCCGAGCACTTATATCCTCACACTAATGACAATATTGGATATAAGTAGTAAGAACCCATTCATCTCCGTATTGACAAGAAAAACAATCCAATAATGCTCCAACATTATTAATACTATTACTTAAAAGTAATCACCTAATCACAAAAGATTTATGACAATCAAGTCATTAACTTGATTAGGTCAAAGTTTTAATTTAAAACATGCAATACATATCTAATATGTCTTATGCATAATTAAATCAAGATTACTATGGCATAGATTCAAAACATTTGTTGTGTAGTTAAGCCTTTACTATTGATACTATTCTGTTGGGGCAGTTGTGGAAACCCTAGGGTCGGATCGGTGCCCCGGGCAGCGAAAATGGGTCTAACCCATGAATACCAATTATGGGTGAAATTTTAAATCAATTAATAAAATACTATATTCCATTACGAGTGTATAGGAAAAAACTGGGACTGAATCGGAGTCCGGAAACTCCCAAACGAAGTAAAACAAAAACTGCGCGCGCGAAGAGCGCGACGCGCGTGTAGGACACGCGCTACAGAGCGCGCGCACACTGTAGAGCCCAGGTTTGTGTGTCTTCCTTTTTTTTAATTTTCAATTACTTTCAAATGCTTCAGCTCTCTGGATTCCAGAGAGCTGATGCAATTAGGGTCTTTACCCAAATTGCTTCTGGTCTTCCCTAAACACTCCAAAAACATCCAAAATTAATTTTTAATTTCAAAACCAATATTAACACATGTTATAGAATAAAAATCAAGTTTTTCAAAATATCAAATATTTTTCCAAAAACATAAATTTATTCTAAATACGCACTTGCGTAAATTTTGAATCCAATATACAAACCAATTTAGAATCCCAATTAGAAATGTCTAATGAACAATTCTAGTCCACCTAAAGATGGTCAAGTGAATCTAGAATGGTAGCCATAGCTCTAAGCTTTAATCTAGAGTTCCAAACTCTAATTAATTGTTCCATGTCCAACATGAACATCTTTGTCCTAATTACAAGCATGTTGTTTTTATACTTCTAAAGTATCCTAACACAATTGATTAACCTTATTCAAAATTAAGCTATATGATCATGCATCTAATACACAAATAAACATAGCTTAAGAGAAGATCAAACATTTCCTAGTAAGCTTGATGCAAGATCCAATCCATTTCTCCTTGTTGAAATCATCGGAGAACCTCTAAGGTGTACAAGCTCGACTTGAAGATCCAATCTCGATTTCCAACGCAAGCAAGCTTCACTTCAATATCTAATCTTGATTTCTCCTAGATGAAATGTTGTAGAGACCTCAAAAGCTTCTCTAAACACTTCTCTAACTTAGGCTAATTTCCCTAAGAATTTTCTTGTATTTGAACTTTTAATTAAAACCTTCATAAAGCTTGCTATTTATAGCAAAACGTAGACAATTTTTAATTGATAAAAGTTGTAATGATTTTTTAAGTGGGCTTAATCCAATTTGTCCAAATATGTATAATTAGGTGTGACTAAACTCCATTGTCTCCCACTTTAATTTAATCCAATTAAATCAATCCAAAGATTAGGAAATGAATTAGTTAAATATTTTCCACCTTGATTTAATCCAATTAAATCAAGCCAAAACCACCTATTATTACATACTTACAATACCATAATATCCTCAAATGGTAGAGATAATTATGATTTTACAATTAAGTCATTGTGTAATTATTGAATTAATCCAATTAGTTCAAAGTAAATAATCAATGTTATCTAATAATACTTGATTATCTTAGTTAATAATTATAATATCGAATATTATCTTTTATAAAAAATAATCGGCTACCCAAGTGCTCAACGACTACACTTCATATTGGGACTCTCTAAGTTCAGACACGTTCGTCATATAAGCCTAGCTAATATGTACGCAATTTGACCACCTCCGAATTCGCGAAGAACACAAATGACCTTTCTGAAATATACAAGTCGAGGTCATCACATATATTTAACAATTCCTCCGTCGTAGGCTATCCTAGTTGTGCTTAGGAAACATAGAATATACCGTCAAGTTTCCAAGACACACATCTCATGTCGACATGTCCACGATTCTTCGTAACTGATGTGATCCATCCTAGGTGAT